>JANAVB010042018.1:11384646-11594646 GCA_029216955.1 Iris pallida
GAAATGCAGTAGCAGCAGCTGCAGCATCATCCCCCCCCCTTTTTAGCCATGTACCCCATTATATATATATATAATATATATATTATATATATATATATATGTGTGTGTGTGTGTGTGTGTGTGTGTGTATATGTTTATATGGTATATAGATAGATAGTTATATAGATAAATAGATAGTAGAATTAGAAGTTAGATAGGAGAAGAATTTGAAGAAGAAGAAGGGAAGAATAAGAAGAAGTAGAAGAAAAGAAGTTAGAAGAAGTAAGGAATTAGAAAGAGTTAGAGGAGAAGGAAATTAGAATAGGTTTAGAAAATTTAGAGTTAGAAGAATAAGAAGAAGAAGTTAAGAAGAAGAAGAATTAGAATTAGAAGGGGGAAAGAGGAGTAGAAAATAGGAAATCATTCGGGAGGGGATCGAGTTCGAGAGTGAATTTGAGCCCGGAGTATTGGAACGCGATAAAACTTGGTGTGGGACTAGAATACGTGAATTAGATTTTGGGGTAGGCTCCCGAGTGAAAATCGGGGGTTAGGACACGGTATCGGCCGTATCATTGCGTATCTTGAAATATTCAAAATATCGGCAATGGGCCGTATCATGGACTGGATGTCCACGTTACTAGGTATTTTGGTAGGTAACGTATGTATAGGTTAGTATCTTACTATCCTAGGGAGATCGGGTCAAAATATCAAGCGTAGGTAGGCTAACTAGATAATCGCGAAGGTAGAATTTTACCCTTTTTAAGGGTTAAAATAGGGAATTGGCCCATGGCCAAGATTTGAGTTTCCAAGTCCAAGATGGACTTGGATATGGGTTGTAGAGGTTGGTAATGAGTAGAATTAGCCGTCTAAACCTAGTCTTGGCCCTGGTTGACCACGGTTGACTTTTTAGACTAAAAGTCAACTATGGGTCAACACTTTACCCAATTTAGTTCCAAATTCCATTTAACTTGGACAGTTGACTAAAAGTCAACTATTGGTCACCAGTGACCAGAGTTGACCAGAGTTGACCCGTTGACCAAAAGTCAACGGTAAGCCAGTTTTCGACCTAGTTTGATTCGGATTAACTTCCAATGTTCTCTCATGACCAAGATTGGCCCGACTAGACATGTCTTGACCTAGAATGACTAAATAGGATTTAATTTGATTTAACTTTACTTTCTAAACATAGTATTGATACGTCTTGTTCTCTATAGGTCCTCGAGACACTGAAGTTGATCCGGTCGACATATTTTATCATCTTACAGACGAGTACATTCTCTGATACTTATTCCAAATTTATGATAACTGTTATGATTCATGTACTTAGTGTTGATATGCTTATTCCTGACACATGGTTCTCACGGATTGGTATTCCTGGATCCCGACGAGAGATGTTTCTCCTTCTTAGGTTGGGATGTATTGTGCAAGCTCCCTTGTAGCTCTTGCTCAATATATGGTCACTGATTCTAGAGAAGGTTAGCTACCTTCTTATTAGAATCCCGTGCAGTGACGTGTCCTATTTGGATCCATTCTACCAGTTGGGGTATGGGGAGTAGTAGCGTATGCCTTTGATCAGTTCCATCCCGCATTCCCGAACAGTGTGAGTCATATACCGCACATATGACTTGCCAGGCCAGTTCTTGACAGGTACCCAAGCCGATCACAAGCTGAAACTACTACTCACACACATTGGACATATGGCTTACCTTGACTTGTGTACATACCATGATCCCGTTCTATTTTTTTGTTCTAGCTCTAGCTCTACAGCTTACCATGCCATGATACATACATGTACACTCCATGATTTATTGTATATGCTCTATTTACAGTCTTATAGCTTTTATTCTATCTTGAGATCTGTTATGAGATATATGTACTCGTTCCATCCTGACTGGACTGTTGATAAAATATTACAGATGCCGATGAGAGAGATTGCAGTACCTACTACGGTCCGGATGACGTAGTGGGCCTAGACTTGGTCCCGCAGGGCGTAGCTACGCCTGACGAGACCATACCACTTGTTTAGTTAGAGTAGGTCTTTTATACTGGACTTTGTCTCCAGTCACTTTTGAGACTGTATTACTTTTGGATTGTATTATAGACTGGACTTGTATATTATTTGTATTTGGACTTGACAGGTTATATTTTATCATCTTGTTGTCTTTATCTTTCAGTCTTTACTTTATCATCTTAGAGTTGTGATTGAGTACTCATATATATTCATTGCTTGTCCTCCATTCGGAGTTGACCATATTCTCGACAGGTTTTGTTATATATATAAACTGTTGTCAGACTAGAAAATCCACAGTGTTCCACGCCGTTTTTCCGGTGAGGGCTGGGCGTTGTCGCGTCACGTGCTCTTTTAGCGGGTGCGGGTCGTGACAGGGATAGCAGTGGCCCACGGGAAGCGGGGCGGTGCGCGCGGACCGGCCAGCGGCCTGTGTTCGGTACCGCCTAGTACTCCAGAACCGACGGGCTCACCGGGTTTTTCTTCCACGGCGATCGCGAGGAGCACGACGCCTGGCACACTGGACTGGGACGGCCACCGGGCGGGCGGTCTGTGGAAGAGGCAACAGTGGGGCGGTATCTGGCCAGCGAGGCGGTCGACCGACGGTGCCGGCGTCGTCTTTGGCGGTCATCGCCTCGCGCGACCACAACATAGACTTCACCAGGATTTTTAGAGGAGGAGGACGGGGACGTGCTCGCATGCGGCTTGGATCTGGGATGGCGGCTCTGGCCGCGAATGGCGATGGCTCGTCGGTCGCAGACGGCTGTGTCAGCAGAGGTGCGGCCGGGCGCGGGAGACGGTCACCGCGGAGGTAAGTGGTGGTGATATGTGATGATGGTGGTGGAGTAATATCCGTGTCCGCCGTCAGCGCGGACACGAGGATTGGATTAGGTGTCCAGTTTGTCGGACACGGGGTTGGTTTGTAATTTGTAATGTTGGAATAAGATGGGATAGACACGGACGCACGGGTCCGGACACGGATGACACGATGATGGTGATGTGATGGTGTGGCATGGTGATGGCGGGGGTCGGGTGTTGTTGATGGCTGGGAAAACGGCAAGGTGGTGTCGTGTGTAGATGGATGCGGAGAGGAGTTCGTGGTTTCAGGGGAAGGGATGAACGAGATGGCCTTCTGTTGGTATATACATATATGAGTAGGGTTACACGTTAGCTGGCTTAGATAAGCATGTATAGTCTTCCCATATATTTAAACCTAACTAATAGAAGATTGATCAAATCTTAATGCACAAAAGGATTAAATAGTATTATTCTAAAATACTATCTAATATTTTAAATAGTCTATAAAAAAATTTATAAAAGTGAATATCAAAATATTGAGTAGAAAGATTTGCACATTTTCATATATACAATTCCTATTTAAAGCGATATTGCAATAATTTAGGACAACATTCAATCCTAGTTTTAGATATGAAACTAACCCGACAATTGTGTATAATAAGAAATTAATTTAATGCTAATATTATCAAATTACTTGTAGGACGTGTATCATAACCATAAAATTAAATAAATATTTAAGTCTCAAATAATTTAAATATAACTATAATACTTGTGATTCAAATCGATTTATCAAATATTATTTTAACCCGATTGTTATAAATTCAAATCTCAAGATATTAAAATAAATTTATTATTTGACAACATCGAAAGAAATTTATTGGCTAAAAAAATGTTTTAAACCAAAAAAAAATTAAAATAAAACTCGGAAAGCGGGCTTACAAATCTACCCACCTTAGAAAAATTTCGTACTCGAAATTTAAGAACTACTGGGATAGGCGGGTTTGGTAAATTGGTAAAAGATAGAAAAATTTATGCTAAAGAAAAATTGATCAAATAAATAAAATAAAAATAGGAAGAAGGAGTTCGAAACTCTAAAAGCCCTAAAATGCCATCAAACTTTAATTTTGAAACAAAGTTGATAAAGAAGATAATCATAAACAAGTATCGATGAAAACTGTCTTTAGCTCCGACGAATAAAATATGTGAATGATTAAAAGAATAGGATTTCTGTACATCCTGAAAGGGAAATTTAGGGTTAGAGATTTGGGATGGCTGGGGATTTTGGGAGCTAGGGATTTGACCTAATCATACCCCACATCAATCATAAAATATTGCCTAAGTAATACCTATTACTTTAAATATTCCTCGTAATAAAATCAATTGTCAAATATTGTTAAGAATAATTCAGATACTTATAGCTGTATATTTTTCACTAATACAATATCTTCTAAAAATATAGTAATAATTTGAATTTACTATAACTCTTGATAAAATAGTAATTCGAATAATTCTACAATAAAATCTCTTCTAGAATTTTGCAAATTTCATTTTCTTTTTCCAATAATCTA
This sequence comes from Iris pallida, assembly GCA_029216955.1. NCBI lineage: Eukaryota > Viridiplantae > Streptophyta > Magnoliopsida > Asparagales > Iridaceae > Iris > Iris pallida. The sequence continues at coordinate 11,389,000 of JANAVB010042018.1, forward strand.
TAATATAACTAAAAGTGAAAAATTATTCTCTAGCTTAAAAATAATTAAATTAAAATAACTAAGTAGAAGAATGTAAGAACGGAAAGTGGGCTTACGACCTACCCACCTTAGAAAATAAATTCGTCCTCGAAAATTTCAAGAACACGATTAGGCACTACTATGAAGAATAATCAGAAACCAAATTTCTAATTTATATGAGTAAAACGACGAAGGGTATAATCAAGGGAATGATATGATTCATGATCTAATTAGTCACTCGTAATCATGGATATGATCAAAATGATAAAGATAATCGACAAAAGGAGTGTGATTTGGCGCGATCATTATTCGGTCCAATGGTCTGGTTGACAACCAAATATTTTTAAGAACGGTCAAGATTGAAACGGTTGGACACGACCAATCTATGGTCAGCATGGTCTAGTCGACGACCAAATGTTTTAAGAATGACTTAAATTGAAATGGTTTGGCATGATCCAATTACAGTCAACATGGTCTAGTTACGACCGAATTTCTAAAGAATGATCAAGGTTCTAGATGCAATCTAAACAAGGCTATAGTCCCATAGATATAAGTTAAGATACAGTCACGATCAAGGTTAATCATGCAAGTCATCCATGCATGATAAAATTAGTAAGTTGGCACGAGCATGAACAAGGTCAAAATAGTCATGACCGTAGTTGGAACGAAAGTATAACCTTAGCTATGATTTAGTTGAAATTATAGGCACGGTTATGATTTAGTCTTTTAATATCGATCAAAATTGAAATCATCTTGGTACGAACAATTAGTTAAACGAAATTATTTAGGCACGATCCTATAATCGAATTCTAGGATGGCAGGCGAATCGGCACGATCGAAATCGTTCTAACACGATCGATTGTGTAGGCATGATCATAGAGTCAAACCTAGACTACAACAGATATGGGATACGATAGCGTGCTCAGAACGCTGTAGAGTGCCTATTATAGCGTATTCGGTCCGCTATAAATTCTCTCGCTATAATTGCCCCATGTACAAGAACGCTATAAAGTTATAGCGTTCATAAACTCTATTGATGGATTATAACGTTCCATGGCGCTATAGACAGTTTATAGCATTTATGAACGCTATACAATTCTTATAGCATATAAGAACGCTATAGGAATGTAATAGCATTCATGAACGTTATTTAGTTATTATAGCGTCCATGAACGCTATAGACTTGTTATAGTAGTGACAAATGCTATAGAGTTTACATAGCATTTACGAACGCTATAGTTTCATAATAACGTTTGAATAGCTTTTCGATACAAATTGATTTTTATAGCGTTTCTTTCGCGCTATTATATGTGCACCAATATCATGTCAGAATGCTATTGCAAAATGCATTAGTGTAAAGAAACAATTCACATTAGAATAGTATTGCAGCACATTAAAATAGCATTGCAGATATACAGAATGCCACAGATATTTATTGCATATATACACAGAATACGGGTATTCAAAAATTTAAATGCTTCTCGACGAATCAATCACAGAATGAATTTCGAACACAAGTAAATTCATTAATTTCACTGTCAAGAACATTCAAAATCCTTCATAATTTTTCCAAACTTAAACATTAACAGCGTAGTCAGCATTTAGTTGTTTCCATACATATATCCAAAATGTTGCATATCCAAAATTTAGCTCGAACCCTTCGAGCCTATCCACAACCAAAGCTTCTCAGAAATCCTCTTACTTCATCCAACCTACACAAATATAGGGGAAAACATTAGTGTTCCTGGTTAATAAACAAGTAGTTGAATTTTTGAGTTAGCTATCAATAGAAAATTGCCTAAAATTCTATGAGTTATAATCAACAAAACAACTGGAATCCATTGTCAGTTGAATTTATTAGTGATCCATTCATATCCATACATACTTATTCTTGCCAAATCACTAAAGGTATGAACAATACTCTTCTCTTATTTATTCTTGCCAACTCGCAATAAATTCTAGAAATTGAACTATTATGTTAATGACTACATGTTATACCAATACAGACCAAATTGAGTATCATAGATGAAATGAAGAGAAAGAAAAGTTGAGCATACATGCATTATCAAAGCATTATACAAGTTGATCCAAAATGCCAGCTTCTCGCTGCTACTCATCTGAGCTGGGTTCACTAGTGCTAGTTGCTCCACAACAAATCTGTAAGATCCATTGGGAGAATTGAATACAAGGGTTCAAGCTCCTATGTAATATGATATGACAATCCAATAAAGTGGACAAACAATAGATTGAATGTCATAAGACTGTAAGATTTGAGTTCAAAGCTCATTCCGCAAACAAAATTATACAAATAAATATGTAATAACCAAAAGTATTTTCAACCTTTGCTACATGTTCATAAGAAATTGCAAGTATCAACACATTAATAGATCATTAGACATGTTAAAAAGATGGAGATACTCTCAATTGAAAGTTGCAATATTGTGTGAGTAGCTATAAGATATAGAAATATGTATGATGGAAAGAGAATGAGATACAAATAATGTTTCATGAAATGAGGACAAATACATCGCCATGATAAGCTCGAGAAAGAATATAACTATCATTGAAACTTGATGATCTTATTCGAGTCTCTCTATAGAAGCGATGTACCTACAGGCCACTGTAATTAGGGAATACAGATCACCTTACAATCCCACTCGCTCTTTATTGGCACCTTCTTTCAGCATTAAAAGGACTCGGGCATTTTATCCATAATCAAAAAAGCCACAAAAAAAGTCGTGTCCGATTTTCCTTTACCAAAAAAATGCCAAAAGAGACTGAGAATGAGATGTTGAAAAAAATTAATAACCAAAGAACTTTTACTAAAAAAATATAAAAAATGGCATCAATGAAAATTAAGTTGCAAGTTGACAGACAAAGAACAAATTTATATAAAATATTTTGATCTGACTGGCCCAACCTAATGTTTTATGATACTAGAATCAAAACATGGTATCCAAAATAGACCATTTCAATTTCTAGACTCATGCTCTACCGGCATGAAAAAAAAGACAATACAACATCTTGAATCCTAAGATTCTGACACCAATACTCCCTCAATAGAGCCGAATGAAAGAAAAAGATTTATGTAGCTGAAGCAAAATCAATTTTCAACCATGGTGTCCCTTTGGGAGCCTAAGCATGGGTGGGCTGTATCCAACATGAGTGTACAGGATATCGTGTTGGATACGTGTTAGATGCGGCCATCTGGAGTATCCATCCAACTTAGTTTGTGATGAAACCATTAAATTACTTGTTCATTGATTTAAGGAAAAATATACTATTTTGAACTCATTCTTTCCTGAAAACATGATAGCTAAACATGATTGAAATTGTAACCAACACGTAACTGTGTATGTTATTACCCATTCATTCTTGGAAACAAGATTAGCTCTTAATTAGTTGCATTTCAGCTCTTCCATGTAGAAGTACACACTAAGAACAAGGTATATTTGAAACAAAGCATGACAAATCGACAACTGGAGACGCTACAGAAAAAATAGCATGTGTACAACTCCCTCTTCAAAAAAGTTTATATATACAGCAGCATCAAATACTCCTATACAATAACAAAAAGTATATATGGTAATATGCACTCTATTAACATAATCAAACAATATATATTTCATGTCTTTCCCAACCCCAAAATCAAGTTATCAAATCAAATGTGCGTTAACTAAAGGAAAACTTTCCAAGGGTAACTTATTAATAACTTATTCAAATCTAATAATATAGTTAAAAATTTGTAATGTTCATAAGATTGACAAAAAAAAGTAAAAGAATAATTCACATGCTTGTTAAATTGCACTTGCCAGAACTTAGTATAAAGACTTTGTATCAATCCAATTGCCAGATCTCAATATCAAAACTCACTCAAGCTCAAGGTCAGTACCAGTGTTACTTACCAGCATTAGTTAAGTCGGTCAGTTTAATTCCTGACCTCAGTGTAATTAGTATTTAGTCATCAATGTTGTAATTAGCAATGAGCTTAGGCAGTAATAAATTTAGTTAGTCTGTTAGTGATTAAAGGCTTGTAACAGAATTAGTATAAACAGAAGAGATAAGTAAGAGAAAGGAGGTGGGTTGTAATCATTTTCTTGATCAATAAAAAAGTAGTTACAGTTCGAATACATCTTCTCTTTACATAGATACTGCCATTGTTAAAGCTCAGATCATGGCTTCTCATGTTCGATCACCTCTATTATCCATTCCCAGTACAAGAGGCGTCAACAATTTGGTATCAGAGCCCTTGGAGCCGATACTCGAAGCCAGTAGAGAACATGGTTCGAGTAGCCATGGCTCCGCACAAGGATCACAAGGGAATTGACAGGCTATGGATGGAGAAATAAGGTTCTTAGCAGTTGAAGGTACGATCCAAACCTTGAGTACTAAATTCGATAGGTTATTGGACGAATTTGCCAGGTCAAGATGGGGATTCGAATTTCTCCAAATTCCTTCGAACAAGGCTGGTCCTCCTCCACCTTAATTTGCATCCATGGGAATACCTACAGCCTTAGTTACCCCTAATATACATCAATTTGAGCTAGCCAAACACTTTTGGAGGAAGACACTACACCAATGCTAGTGGATCGTTGGCCATGGAAACTTCTAATGGAGTACCTACTAACCCTGTCAATGTGCAACAATAGGGGGACAACCTACATTGAGACTCAAATTACCAAATTGATGGTGAGGGGATGTGGAAGGGTGGCTGATGAAAGTTAACCATTACTTCAACTATTATCGGTTCCATAATGGGATAAGTTGAATGCATGTTAGAGGACAGCTACCTACCGGTTCAATTGGATTATGAAAATTAGAGGAGGGTTTATGAGTTGGAAGGAGTTTGGCCAAGCTATTAAGATGGAGTTTTGTCCTTCTCAGTTCACCGACTATATGATTGACCCCAAGCTGTTAAAGCAGGACGCTTCTGTCCATCAATATGATATACAATTTCAAAAAATGTTAAAGCAGGACGCATTTGCATACCAGTCAATCATCGACGTGAAGGTGATGGAATTCTTCTCGGACATCTCTTCGAACAGCTTCTTCGCATTCACCAAATCCTCGCACTTTACACGTCCGTCAATAATAGCATTCCACGTCAACATGTTCCTCCTTGGCATTTCATAGAACAGGCTCCGCGTAGAGCCCAGATCGGCAACCTGGCAGGTACCTGGCGATCATGGAGGTCCAGGAAACCTCGTTCCGGTGAGGCATTTTGTCGAACAGCTTCTGGGAACTCCCAATCTCTCTGCACTTCCCGTAGAAGTCGATCAAAGCCGTACGGATGAATACGTTGGAGTCCAGCCCATAGCGGATCGCAGCACAATGTAGAGAAGAGCCGAAGGGGAATTTGGAACCGAGTGCAGAGAGCTTGAAAAAAATGAGACGGTGTACTTGTCCGGATGGGAAGGAGGTTGGTGGTGGCGTCGCATCCGGTGGAGGAGGGAGAGGGAGGCGGAGAGGGGGGGACCGATGGTCGGAGTGGGCCTTGAAGAGGATGTTGTAGAGGAGGAGGTTGGGTTCGGAGATGGCGTCGAAGATGGAGACGTCATAGGGGAGGGAGAGGGAGAGGAGGACTAGCTGCTGGTCAAGGCCTCGCCGAAGGATCTGCTAGTGGATTTGGGTGAGTGGCCGGAGGGAATTGCAGTTACTAGTGAGTGTTGGCTGTTCGATGGGGGAGCAGAAGTGCGAGCCGCCTCCGGCAGAGAGGAGGGCAGGAGAACAAAATACGAAGAGATTTTTAGGGCTCGAGATAGTGCGGAGGGAACTGAAAATTTTCATCCAATATAACACTTCTCATTATCATGTGCAACACACATAGTCCAAAAATTTCATTTTCCTTTAATTTATTTAATTTATAACGATTTTATGTGTTACAAATAAATATTATGGGGTACTAATATTAAATTTTATTTTATTTGTTATTTTTACTAACGATTTTTCTAAGTTGCAATGGTTTTCTACCATTGGTACTTTGTAACGGTATAAAAACCTTTAGGAATTAAAAAATATTGTGTTGGTAAATCTTTATTTTGGTGTAGTAAAATATGACTTAATATTATTGTGTCGTTGTTGGGCCACATCTTTTCTTTCATACACAAAATATGACATCCATTAAAATTTTATGACCCTCATCTTTTTAATCGTCATCTTAGTACACTTTTTATGACATTATTTTTTTTAACGTCATTGATTAAGTTATTAATGACGATCATTTAATAGGCAGACATTAAAAATATCGTTAATGACATTTTTTTATGAGTGTCATATATAAAGTGTCATTGTTAACGATTTTTGTAGTAGTGGTTGATGACTCTTCGCAGATGGACACCAGAGTAGTCGGAGCAGTTGATGACTCTTCGCAGGTGGACGCCAGTCGCCGGAGTCGAGCCGAAGACTCGTCACATTTGCCAATTGAGAGAGAGAGAGTTTCTGAACCAAATTTTTTTAGATTTGTGAATGAGAGAGAGAGAAAGAACCGATCAGTGCATGTCACAAAACTTGGAGGGAATAAAACCAACCGAAATATCCCGTATCGAACCAAGCCGAACGGAATAAATCTGTTCGATTTTCAGTTTATTTGGTTTAACCAATATTTCAGTTTATTTATAATTTTTTTTGTCAATATATAGTTACTAAATATACAAAGATATATTTCGTATATATATTACTAAATTTTCTTATTCGATTTACCAGGGGAGAGAAATTTTATATAAAATTTCTGAAAGGTTAGTTTGATTTGAAGAGTATTCTACAGACTCCTTGGCATGAAATTTTTTTTACGGTAACGATTTAATCCCATTACGACGTTGTAACTTATATAGCATCCAAAATGTGCTGTAGTCTTTTTTTAATCATGTAAAATATATAAAATACGATGCTGCTCCTAATCGAACTGGATACCTTACTTTGACATACGGGCATAGCAACATAAGCAGCGCCCAGAAAAAACTATACCTTTAACAGCGTTCATAACACGCTATATAAAGTTCTGTTAACAGCAAAATAGCAGGAAGGCATAAACACTATAGATAAACAGCTATTGTATGAGCTTTTAATAGCACTTCACAATAAACGCTATGGATGATGATATTATAATAGCAGGGAGGCTCGAATGCTATAGATAAACTGCTATTGTACGCTCTTTTAATAGAACTGCGGAATGAACACTATTGATGATGACATTCTATAGCAGGGAGGCTTGAACGCTATAGATAAACTGCTATTGTATGCCCTATTTGTTGTAGTGCTAGGAAAGGTACAAATTGACCCGATCGAAATATAATAAAGGAGTCTAGTCATGATCGAAATTGTTCAAGGATGATCAAATCCAAAAATGCTTAAAATGTTTATCTACAATTATTTTGGCACGAGTTTGGAAGCAAAATCTAGATAAGTTTAGGAATCTAGTTCAAATTAAAAGATGACAATCTGCAAAATAGAAGGATAAGAACAAAGGAAGAATTACCGGTTTATCGAGAAGATTGTGACTAGGAATAAGCACAAATCAATTTGAAAACTTAATAGTTATATGCCAACAAGACGTAGTCTCTATGGTATTCGAAACTCGTAAACATAATCGAAGTCATTTTACCGAGAATTTATGTCTCGTCAGTGTACAGCTAGCTGCAATAAACTCTTGATTCCACGACTCAAGCAAGGATACGGTAACGAATATCCTATCAACTCTCTCCAATCTGGACATAACAACTTAAAGACGAAGATAGGATGACCAAGATATTGCTTTGACAACATTCGATAACTTATACTTACTCGAGATTACTTCAACTTAGGGATCATGCCTCGCCAGTGCGCTGCTGGCTGCAGTGAACCCACAGTTTCCATAAGTCAAATAAGTGGCGATAGTGCGCGACTGTCTACCATCATAAGTCACCGATCATCCCTTCAACTACATCCTTAAAATCTCAACGGAGGTTCAAAAAATCTCGAAACAAGTTGACCATGATGGAGAAAGCTAAAAATTTGAACAAATTGATCATTATAGGAAAATGTACGTATCCATCCTTGGAGGGAAGGTATCAGTTTTAAAAATTAAACGATTGATTTGAAGGACATGGTCGAAGGCAAGATAAGTAAAAATCTTATAATCTTTATTTCACGGATATTCAATATTCTACGATTGAGAGAAAACTTTTGAATCCAAATGCTTAACTCGAGATTAATAGACAATTGAGTGAGAAGTTTATTCTAAAATAATTCCTTAGGTCCAAGAAAAAGAATATAAGTGATACGAACTTATGATATGGTGATGTTTAGAAAAGACATAAGATTAAGTTGTACAATTGATCATGATTAGAGAAAAATGGCCGAGGGCAAAAGAAATATAAACTTAGATTTATATTTATAATATTCAAGATTGAGGGAAAATATGTATAAAGCACTATGTCTACCTATAATGAATATATTTACACACAAGTATATGTGCATAGTCTAAGTAAATCCCAAAAATTCCAAAATATCATTCTAAGATAAGGTTATCCTATTTTCAAGAAAATATAGATTTAAATAGCAATAATACATATATTATATTCAATATATAATTTATAGAAATTATTCACAAAACCAAAATGGACTACCAATATGTACATACATCTATATATCTACATGGACGTCGTTGGTCGCACTACATGACTACCATGGCTTGGGTTGGGTTTGGGCTATTTTGGAACAACCGGGTCTTCTAAAAGCCAATAATCTTAATAATACCTAATTAAATTATTCCTAGAGTTATGTCGCGATTTGGCCTGGTTTTCTTAGTTAATACACACCTATGACTCGGCCTTCTCTACCATGGCTAGAACACTAGTTAAGGTACTCGACCACGCTCTCAGTGCCAAAATCTTGGTCATCTTGCACTTTGAAACTTAACCGTGATTAAGGCCTTCTATAATAAATATGTATAAACTTCTAAAAATCACATTTTAATTCAAACAAATAAATAAAATGAATGTTTTTCAAACTTTCGGGAAGATGTTACGGATCTACCCTCCTGAGAAATACCGTCGAATCAAAATGCGTTAGTGTATCCCGAAAGTCATCTAGTGAGACCTATGTAGCAACCTTAACTACCCAAATGTCAATTTTAAATTAGGGACTCCTAATCCTAACCATTCTCTTAAAATTAATTTATTCCTAGTTGTGAATGAGCATTTTCTAGTCGCAGGCTCGCAATAGTACGACTAACTTAAGTACTATCACGAGTTCACAATCTTTTACGAAAACTGACCTGCATGGGCTACCACAAAAACTTGTCACGACCCGCACCCGTTTCTTGGATACGAGACGTGTCCAAGCCAGCCTACGCCGCAGAGTCGACGGTAGAACGCTGTCACGGCCATGATGCTTAAAATCATAAAATAACAACTTTATTGCTCATTCACATTTCTAAGATTTATTACAACAATTACACGATTTATATTCAAAGAAAATACAATGTTCTTACACATTTAATGAAAATAATACTACTGCTATCTATTTCTAGGTTTATGTCTGCAAGTACACCCGTATCTCCCAAAGCTAAGTGAATCCATGGCTAACCTGAAAAATGTTAGTTTTCAGTCAGGAATGGAACAAGCACACAAACCGACGACAATGCAAAAATACTACAGAATTTACAATACATGAAAATAACATGTGAGAGATGAAAACTAGAAGGTACTGATGACATGACAAGCGGTAAAGAAGACAAGGAAAACAAATAAAATACAACTATCTATGTGACTTGATATTTCGACATGTGAACGGTTAGGGCATAAATTCGGCACCCTGTACGTGTCGTGTGCAGCTGCTATTCTCCACGAAAGACACGGAAATAGTTTCGGGTAGTCCACATATCTACTAAGATGTTTTTCCTTCCGACTACTTCGTGTGACGAGCGTGTCAACAAGCAGCAAGACATATGTATAAACATGAACTGTATAAACTACTATGAATCGAAAAGCAATCAGAAAGTGTACTTGCCTGAGGTCCTTAGCTGGTGAAACCGACAATCCCGTTGGGTCCAGTATAGTCCGTTTGTCTAGGGTTGATAAAGAGATTTGAATGTGATTAGCTATGATCAAGGGTAATCTAATGACCTAAAAGAGATTTCTAATCTTAGAGAAAAGATAACTATTTAATTAGAAAATATGTATATACTTTGAAAATATATTTATAACTTATTTAGAAGTATTTATAAAATATATATGCGAACAAATAATATGAAGGCCCAATGATTCAAATATCAAATATTTATATACATTAGCTCAAAAGTTCATTGAGATAAATACTTATTTCTATAAGACCTTTAGTCAAGCACTCATATATATTTTTAGAAATCGTCTATAATCTAATTAGAAAATTGTTTATACTATTTGAAAATGAAAATCAGCCAAAATATTCTTGGATAGATACTATTAGTAGTTAAAACCACAAATACTTGAAATCTTGGAATCCAACATAATATTTTCGTTAGAAGATAATTTTGGAATATAATATATAAATTTAAAAATAAATAATAATGTTATTAATAATAGCAGTCATAATAATGTAATAACAATACTATTAATAATACTACTTATAATACATATCTATACACTGTCAGCCCGAAATCAAAACTTTTCCAAAAATAATACTTGAAATCAAACTCACACTTATTCTCATTGATCTGGCCCACTATCCCATGGCTGGAAACCCAAAACAAAACTGACAAAACAAAAAAAAAAAAAAACCCAAGCCCAATTGAATTGGGCCCAACACCCTAGCCCAACACTTAACCCATTGAAAAGAGTAAAACAAAAGAATGAAAAGAAAATTAAACTAAAATAAAATCCAATCCTCTCTTCCCTATGAAGAAGCTGAAGAAGTGAGGGAAAGGAATCGAGTGGAGAGTGAGGGCTTTACCGGCGGGGTCGTCTCCGGCACAGAGGTTACGCCGGGAGGAGGCGAGCGCAGAGGCGAGCACGGCTGGTCGGGGTGGCGACGCCGGGGGCTCGGGGACAACGTGTTCCAGTCCGGGGGAGGAGCGTCGGAGCGGCGACGCAAAGGCGACAGTCGGGATGAGGTCGTGCGGCTAGGCGGGGGACGCAAAGCCAGATCGGCCGGTGTCAGAAACTGGGCGTGCAACTAGAGGAGCGGAGCCCAGATCTGGACGGGGGCCGACTCCAGGAATAATGCGACGGTTGTGGAGGCTTCCGGTGTGGCGGCGTGCTCGAGGATGGTGAGGCCGGCCGGCGTTTCGTAGAGGCACTGCCAGAGGGGGATAGACGCGGTGGCGCGGGTCCGGGGCGGATTGGTCAGGGTCCAGTGATGCGGTGGAGGACCGGGTCGTACGGTGGACACCGGGATAGAGGTAGCCCACGGAAAGCGGGGTGGTGCGCGCGGACCGGCCAGCGGCCTGTGTTCGGCACCGTCTAGCACTCCAGAACCGACGGGCTCACCGGGTTTTCGTCCGCGACGAACGCGAGGAGCACGGGGCCTGGCACACTGGGCTGGGACGGCCACCAGGCGGGCGGTCTGTGGAAGAGGCAGCAGTGGGGCGGTATTCGGCCAGCGAGGCGGTCGACCGGCGGTGCCGGCGTCGTCTTTGGCGGTCATCGCTTCGCACGACCACAACATGGACTTCACCAGGCTTCTCAGAGGAGGAGGACGAGGACGTGCTCGTATGCGGCTCGGATCTGGGATGGCGGCTCTGGCCGCGAATGGCGATGGCTCGTCGGTCACAGACGGCTGTGTCAGCAGAGGTGCGGCCGGGCGCGGGAGACGGTCACCGTGGAGGTAAGTGGTGGTGATATATGATGATGGTGGTGGAGTAATGTCCGTGTCGGCCGTCGGTACGGACACGAGGATTGGGTTGGGTGTCCAGTTTGTCGGACACAGGGTTGGTTTGTAATTTGTAATGTTGGAATAAGATGGGATAGACACGGACGCACGGGTCCGGACATGGATGACACGATGATGGTGATGTGATGGTATGGCATGGTGATGGCGGGGGGTCGGATGTTGTTGATGGCTGGGAAAACGGCAAGGTGGTGTCGTGTGTAGATGGATGCGGGGAGGAATTCGTGGTTTCAGGGGAAGGGATGAACGAGATGGCCTTCTGTTGGTATATACATATATGAGTAGGGTTACATGTTAGCTAGCTTATATAAGCACGTATAGTCTTCCCATATATTTAAACCTAACTAATAGAAGATTGATCAAATCTTAATGCACAAAAGGATTAAATAGTATTATTCTAAAATACTATCTAATATTTTAAATAGTCTTTAAATAAATTTATAAAATTGAATATCAAAATATTGAGTAGAAAGATTTGCACATTTTCATATATACAAATCTTATTTAAAGCGATATTGCAATAATTTAGGACAACATTCAATCTTGAGTAAGAAATTAATTTAATGCTAATATTATCAAATTACTTGTAGGACGTGTATCATAACCATAAAATTAAATAAATATTTAAGTCTTAAATAATTTAAATATAACTATAATACTTGTGATTCAAATCGATTTATCAAATATTATTTTAACCCGATTGTTATAAATTCAAATTTCAAGATATTAAAATAAAGTTATTATTTGACAACATCGAAAGAAATTTATTGGCTAAAAAATGTTTTAAACCAAAAGAAAATAAAATAAAACTCGGAAAGCGGGCTTACAGGGCTCGCGATGGTGTTGAAGTCTCCAATGCATAGCCAGGGGAGGTTGATAAAGGAGCTGCGGGTGTCTAAGAGGGAGGACCAGAGCTGCCTCCGCTCAATATAGTCGCAGCTACCGTGAACGGCGGAGATCAGAGATCGGAAAGAGAGGGAAGGATGTTCCACCCAGCATGAGAGATTCTGCTCGTGGTCACGAATGGTACCGAAGAGGCAGTTGTCGGAAAGGAGGATCCAGATGTCGTAGCAACCTGCTATGGCATTCGGGAAGCCAAGCTGGAGTTGGATAGTTTTAAGTTTCCTGGGAAGGGTTTTGGGTTCTATAATGACTAATATGTCAATCCGGTGGGATTTGGTGAGGGTGTTCAATCTCCGCAGGGTGGGTTTGATGGCCAGCCCTCTGGCATTCCAAGCAAGGATGCTAACCATCGGCTAGAATGGGGTTGGGGGTGGGGTTGCTCTTGATGGCAGACCTGGTTATCATAGCCGGAGGCTCTTGCGGTCGTTTCTTCTTCCTCTTGGCCAGGGGGTCTTTGGGGACTATAAGGGATGTTGCGAGGGGTTCTGTCGGCTTCGCCCGAAGGTTCAATGCGTCGACGCCAGAAATGTCCTCTGCTGAGTTAATGAGTTCTATCTCTATTTCTGCTAGGGCGCTGAGGGGGTTGTCAGGGTTGAGAAATCCTGCCTCCTGGGCTTGTCTCATCCTGGCCTCATAGTCAGGTCCTAGAGAATGAGCATCCGCCTCCGGGGGGAGGTTGGAAGGAGGATCAACAGAAGACCCGGAGGGCTTCTTAGCGGCTGAACCGATCTCGACATTGACTACGCTTGGGGGTTTGTCTATGGATGAAAAGATTTGGTTGGCGGGGTCGAGGGCTGTAGAAATAATGGAGGGGGATGACAGTTGGTCGTTCGGCATCCAAAGATGTGGCGTTCAGTTCTGCCGGGTCCTGGTATAGAGTTAACGCCAACTGATTCTGCTCCTTGTCTACCATGACTGTGGGGGTCTCTCCTCCGACGTCGAGAAGGGATGAGGGAGGGGTAGGGTTAGCCTGTTCGTCCATCGCCTGAGATGTGCTCAGTATCTGAAATCGGTTGAGAAACGAGATGCTCGGGTGCTGGCTTCTGGGCGATGTACTGCGAGACTTGAAGGGAGCGCGGGGACTGGGGGAGCTGTCCCTTTTTGAGAAGTGGGAGTTAGGGGAAGGAAGGATGGGTCCAGAAAAGGGGATCAATGGCGTTCTAGATATTGGGTCTTCCTGATAGCTGTCTTCCTGAGCTCCGGATGGGCCTTGAAGCAATGCTTCGAAAGGTGGCCTCGGATCTGACAGTGATTGCAGAAATTGATGTTGTTATCGAATTCCAGTTTCTGGGTGTGGGATCGTCCCCCTAGCTCGAGCTGGAGAACAGTCGGTGGGGCGGAGGATAAATCAACCTATACACAAATCCTGGCGTAGTTGCCTTTAGACAGATTTCGGGTTTCCTCCACGATGGCCACCAAACTTCCGAAGGAGCTCACGATCCTCTTGAGTGCTGCCGTGGTATATATATATATATATATATATATATATATATATATATATATATATATATATATATATATATATATATATATATATATGGGAAAACTATACTTTTGGTCACCCAATATTTGAAAGATTAAAGTTTTAATCACTCCCTTTGTATATTTTTGGTCATTGAGTGACTAAAACTTTGATCTATCAAACTTTGGGTGACCAAAAGTATAGTTTTCATATATATATATATATATATATATATATATATATATATATATATATATATATATATATATATATATATATATATATATATATATATAGGGTCCTTCTACAATACATTCCATGGAAAAATTTGTATCGATACATCCAAAATTTGAACCATTGGATGTTGATCCAATGGTTCGGATTGAATAATAGAGTAGGGAACATCATTTAATGCTTATTTTGACTTTTGACCTCTATTAATAGTCTAAGAAAAGTTATTTAATCCGAACCATTGGATGAACATCCAATGGTTCAGATTTGGGATATATCGATACAAATTTTTCCATGGGATGTATTGAAAATTTTTCCATATATATATATATATATATTGGAACCAGGTAAATTGTTTCTGGAATCGCTCCCATTGGGATTCGAACTCCTGACCACTCGAGCCGTATGCATCTCTCTTAACCACTAGGCTAGAGGTCATTTGCTATATATATATATATATATATATACTAGTTTACATGTACATGTTTTGCACGTTTTAATTAGAATATCATAAGGTCAGCTGTCATCATTCCGTCTTTTCCAGGTGGTTATTCATGTGTGTGTTTTCTTTTTAAAATGTCAAAAGATTCAAAGTACGAATTTTGTTATTTTTTAAAATTTTCTATTGAGAATAATAACCTTTGGAACATGAAGAGTTATATGGAAAAAAGAAACTGCATAGCATGCAAAGTTTATTGCTTTGACTATTAAACATAAATGACATAGAAGTTGACACAATAACATTACATTTATAAAATACTCAAGGGTATTTTAGGAATTCAAAAGTTTTACTGCCAATTTTTCTATTATATAGTAGAATGGATAAAATACTCAACGGAATTTTAGGAGTTCAAAAGTTTTACCACCAAAATTTTCTATTATATAGTAGAATAGATTATATGGTAGAATAGATAAAATACTCAAGGATATTTTATGAATTCAAAAGTTTCACCATCAACTTTTCCTATTATATAGTAGAATATATAGATAAAATACTTAAGGGTATTTTAGGAATTCAAAAGTTTCACCACCAAGTTTTCCTATTATATGGTAGAATAGATAAAATACTCAAAGATATTTTAGGGATTTAAAAGTTTCACCACCAAGTTTCCCTATTATATAGTAGAATATATATATATATATATATATATATATATATATATATATATATATATATATATATATATATATATATATATATATATACAGTCCCCTTTTTATACGGGATAACTTTAAGAAAAATGTTTACGGGATAGAGCATTTTATACGGAGAGAAACAAAATTCAAAAATATCCAGCCCAGACATACATATGTTTATCTTCAGAATTTCTTTCTCTTTAAAAATTTAAATCTCTCCTTTTAAAAATAAACATATTTCTATCTTAGAAAATAAGGCTTATCTATCTATTTATTTTTAAACAAATAGAGATTAATTTATTTTTTAAAATAGAGATTATTTTATTTTCAAAATGGAGATAGATTTTTTTTTAAATTTAGAAATAAATATACCTTTAAAAATTATATTTTAAATATTAGTTTTAATGTTAATCTTAATATTAATGTTGATATTAATTTTAATTGTTAATTTTAACATTAATTTTAATTTTAATGTTAAAGTTAATGTTAATGCTAATGTTAATGTTAATGTTAAATTTAAATTTACATTTAATTTTATTTAATTTTTTAATATTAATATTATTTTAATATAAGTTTTTTAATATTAATGTTAATGTTAAAATTAACATTAATGTTAAAATTAAAATTAATATCAACAATAATATTAACAACAACAAATTAACACTTGAAATAATATTAAAATTATCATTAATATTAACATTAACATTAAAATTACCATTTTTAAATATAATTTTAAAGGTATATTTTTTTAAAGATATTTTTATTAAAAATCCATCTGTATTTTAATATATATATATATATATATATATATATATATATATATATATATATATATATATATATATATATATATATATATAACTTATTTATCTCTAATTTTTTAAGATAGATAAATAAATCTATCATAATTTAAAGATGAATAGACTTATCTTTAAGATAGAGACATGTTTGTTTTTTCAAGGGAAAGATTTAAATTTTTTAAGTGAAATAGATTTAGAAGAGAACCACACGTGTATTTTCTCATCATATATATATATATATTTTCTCATCATATATATATATATATATATATATATATATATATATATATATATATATATATATATATATATATATATATAGTCCTTCTACAATATATATAGTCCTTCTACAATACATGGATGTATCAATACATCCCAAACAATTGCATTAAAAATTGTGAAAGATGTTTATTTTAACTTTGATTTTACCTGATATAGCAAGTCATATTAACCTGCTCACTTTATTGAAAAAAAAAACCCTCAATTGAATCGGATGCATAATATTGGTCTTGATATGGCAGGGGCGAGCGATTGTTTAACAAAAATTTACACTTGTTTGACTTTTGTTTATTGTTAGAGCCGGGGCACAATTTTTCGATGGAAAACTGAGAATTCGTAACAATTGTAAAAAATAATCGTTATTACGTAACACTTCACAGAAAGTACGTAACAGAAATTCCACTAATGCAATACTTCACAGAAGGTGCACAGATTTCTACCAACGCAAACACTTCACCGAAGGTGCGCTAATAGAATTCTGATAAACGAAGAAGGTGATAGGCGAATGCAACACTTCACAGAAGGTGCACAGATTTCTACCAACGCAAACACTTCACCGAATGTGCGCTAATAGAATTCTGATAAACGAAGAA
The DNA here is from genome assembly GCA_029216955.1 of Iris pallida. Classification (NCBI taxonomy): domain Eukaryota; kingdom Viridiplantae; phylum Streptophyta; class Magnoliopsida; order Asparagales; family Iridaceae; genus Iris; species Iris pallida. The sequence continues at coordinate 11,406,267 of JANAVB010042018.1, forward strand.
GGTGACAGGCGAAAGATGGAAAAACTCCTGCTGGGGTGAATGATCACCGTTGCTCAAAGCTTTATTCGCCCCACATGAATAGCTTCCAGGAACCGGCAAGTTCGTCGAAGAACTTGGAACACTCTTGCTCTTCTGACTCCTCGGATGAACACGAACTTCCGTACAAAACTCAACGCTGGTACAATACCTCTCTTCTCTCTCACAGCTTCTAAACACTTGTAAACTTTCTGTCTACTACCTGTGTATTAGTCCCTTACTGTGAGAGAGAAGGAGGAGACCTTATATAGGCCCCTGCAACAACTGCCCGGTTAGCACAATATTAGGAACGTGGTAATAACCACCCCGAACATGGAGCAACCGTTCAGAACAAGCAAAGACACGTTCTGCCGCAAGTTGCGCCACTCGCGTAACCAGCGTGATTTGCACTTTACGCACACAGCCATTTTACACAACCTGCGCACACTACGCACTCTACACATACTGCGTACACTGCGCACTCTACGCACGCTGTGTACACAATGCACACTGCGCGTACTGGGCTGCGTAACTGGGCCGGCGTAACTGGGCTCGCGTAATGGGGCCCGCGTAACGTGGCGCTCATAACTGGGCTCGCGTAACGGGCCGCATAACTGGGCTCGCGTAACGAGGCCCGCGTAACATAGCGCACGTAACGTGGCCGCGCAACGAGCGCAACTTAAGCGCACTATGTGCCTAGCGACGATGCTGACGTGCTAAGTGTGCCAACAAAATGCCATATTACGCCTCATAAGCCCTTGAGCCCGAGTCCGAGCCCGAGTCCGTGTCCGAGTCCGAGTCCGAGTCGATAAGCCCCTATGGGACTTTGTCACGACCCGCACCCGCTAAGAGGGCACGTGACGCGACAACGCCCAGCCCTCACCGGAAAAACGGCGTGGAACGCTGTGTATTTTCTAGTCTGACAACAGTTTATATATATAACAAAACCTGTCGAGCATATAGTCAACTCCGAACGGAGGACAAGCAATGAATATATATAATGCTCAATCACAACTCTAAGACGAAAAGTAAAGACTGAAAGATAAAGACAACAAGACGAGAAAATATAACCTGTCAAGTCCAGAAACAAATAATATAAAAGTCCAGTCTCTAAGTACAGTCCAAATATAATACAGTCTCAAAAAGTAGTACAGTCTCAAAAAGTAACTGGAGACAAAGTCCAGTACAAAGACCTACTCTAAACTATACAAGTGGTATGGTCTCGTCAGGCGGAGCTACGCCCTGCGGGACCAAGTCTAGGCCCACTACGTCGTCCGGACCGTAGTAGGTACTGCAATCTCCCTCGTCGAAATCTGTAATATTTTATCAACAGTCCAGTCAGGATGGAACGAGTACATATATCTCATAACAGATCTCAAGATAGAATAAAAGCTATAAGACTGTAAATAGAGCATATACAATGAATCATGGAGTGTACATGTATATAGATCATGGCATGGTAAACTGTAGAGCTAAGCTAGAACAAGAAGTAGAACTGTAATCAAGGCATGTACACAAGTCAAGATAAGCCATATGTCCAATGTGTGTGAGTAGTAGTTTCAGCTTGTGATCGGCTTGGGAACCTGTCGAGAATCGGCCTGGCAAGTCATAAGTGCGGTATATGACTCACACTGTTCAAGATAGCAAGGGGATATGATCACAGGCCTACGCTACTACTCCCCCTACCCCAACTGGTAGAATGGATCCAAACAGGACACGTCACTGCACGGGATTCTAATGAGAAGGTAGCTAGCCTTCTCTAGAATCAGTGACCATATATCGAGCAAGAGCTACAAGGGTGCTTGCACAATATATCCCAACCTAAGAAGGAGAAAACATCTCTCGTCGGGATCCAAGAATACCAATCCGTGAGAACCATGTGTCGGAAATAAGCATATCAACACTAAGTACATGAATCATAGCAGTTATCATAAATTGGGAATAAGTATCAGAGAATGTACTCGCCTGTAAGATGATAAAATACGTCGACTGGAGCAACTGTAGTATCTCGAGGACCTATAGAGAACAAGACGTATCAATACTAAGTTTAGGAAGTAAAGTTAAATCAAAATAAACCCTATTTAGTCATTCTAGGTCAAGACATGTCTAGTCGGGTCAATCTTGGTCATGGGAGAACATTAGAAGTTCAACCGGATCAATCTAGGTCGAAAACTGACTTACCGTTGACTTTTGGTCAACGGGTCAATTTTGGTCAACTCGAGGTCAACACTAGGTCAACACTAGGTCACTGGTGACTAATAGTTGACTTTTAGTCAATGGTCCAAGTTGGATGGAATTTGGGACCAAATTGGGTAAAGTGTTGACCCATGGTTGACTTTTAGTCCAAGAAGTCAACCGTGGTCAACCGGGTCCAAGACTAGGTTTAGATAGCTAATCCTACTCATTACCAACCTATATAACCTATGTCGAAGTCCATCTTGGACTTCAAACTCAATTTCTCGGCCGTAGGCCAATTTCCTAATTTAGCCTTTTTAAGGGTTAAATTCTACCCTCGGCGCTAGTCTAGATAGCCTACCTACGCTACTTATTTTGACCCGATCTCCCTAGGGTAGTAGGGTACTATCCTATAGGTTCGTTATCTACCAAAATACCTAAGTAGAGTGGACGTTTGGTCCACCTTACGGCCCATTGCAGAAATCTCGAATATCTCGAGATACGCACTGATACGGCGCGATACCGGCGCCCTATGACCCCGATTTCCACCCGGGAGCTTACCCGCAAAATCTAAATCACATTACCTAGGTCCATGTCAAGTTTCATCGCGATCCGATGCTCCGGGCTCAAATTCGCCCTCTAACTCGATTTCTAGCAAAACCCTTTCTATTTGCTCTCGTTCTAATTTCCCTTTTCGATTCTCGATTCTAATTCTCCTTCATCTCAACTCTTCTAACCTTCTTCTTCTTCTCTAATTCCTCTTCTTATTCCCTCCTTCCTATTCTTCTTCAATTCCCTTGTCTCTCTAATTTCTCTTTTCTATTCTTCTAATCTTTCTAGATTCTAGCTCCTTTCTCATTTCTCTTCTTCTAATTTTCTTCTCTAAACTTCTCCATATAAACATATATATATCTATATATATACACTTGCTTATAGACTAATGGGGGGGGTTCATTGGTGCTAGGGGGGTCAAAAAGGGGGCTGCTAGCTGCTGCTGCTGCTGCTGCTGCAAGTGCCAGCTGCTGCTGCTGCTGCCACTGCATTAGCTGCTGCTGCGGCTACTTCTACTACTACTACTACTACCTCTTCCTCTATACATATATATATCTATATATACATATATACATCTATCTATATATCTATCTATCTATTCGTATATATAAATCCATCCCTCTACCTATATATATATCTAAATCTATATATCTCTACACCCACACCCATATACATATATACACACACACATATACATATATATCCACACACACACATATACATATATATATACAAATACGTATATACATATATACATATATACACATATAATTAAACACACTCTCTCACACACAACCTCACACACACACCACCACTCTCATCCTCTCCTCTACCACTCTCTACACACCCACACAAATATATACATACATATATATTCCCATATATATATCTAATACAAACACATATATATATATATATCTATATATATATATACATATACATATATATACATATATATACACCCTTTGTCTATAATTCCTCCTATTAACCACTTAAACTAGAATTCTAGGAAAAATCCTATAAAATAGGGCAAAGTGTAGAGAATGAGATTCTCTACACTTATTGTGAAGGTCATAAATAAAGAGAGGAATTAAATGAAGGGTTTAATATCATACCTAATAGAGAGAGAGAGCTTGAAGGAAGAAGAAAGAAATTTGAAGAAGAAGGAGACTTTTGTGTGAAGTAACAAAGAAGGGGGGGGGGGGGGGGGGGTTCTCTTCATGGCCGGCCACTCCAAGTGTGGGCTATTGGGTTGGGATCCAATAGCCCACAACCCAATACCCTTAGTTTGGGTTTAAATTCAAATCGGGTTGGTTCGGTTCGATTCGGTTGATTCTAAACGACTAATTAAGCCTCTAAAATGACTAATTAATTCATGGAAAGTAGGGTTTAAGATTTCTAACCTAATTATGATGGTACATGGGCTAAGCCCAGCTAGTATGGGGGTCCCACTAGGGTCCAGGCTACCCGGGTCTCCAAATTGGGTCCGAATTGGATAAAATTCAAACCGACTCAAATAAATTCCTAAAAATCATATAAAATCAAATAAAATTCCTAAAATATTATTAAATTTGAAAATGACAAAAATACCCCCAATTTGAAAAACTGGGGGTGACAAATCTACCCTCCTTAAAAAATTTCGTCCTCGAAATTGAATGAGGACTAACACAGCAATCATGAACAGAACAAGGAAGAAAAAGAAAAAATTTACCTCAAGGCTCGAAGAGATATGGGAATCGCTCCCGCATGTCGTCCTCCCTCTCCCAGGTGGACTCACCTGGAGAGTGGTGTCTCCATGCAACGCGAACCAAGGGAATGACCTGGTTCCGGAGCACCTTCTCTCTTCGGTCCAAGATCTCGACCGGCTTCTCTGGGTAGCTGAGTGTCGGTCCCACTACGATCTCTGAGTGGCCTAAGACGTGACTGGGATCTGCCATGTACCGTCTCAGCTGCGACACGTGGAACACACTGTGCACTCCCTCTAGTGCAGGCGGTAACTCCAGTCGGTAAGCCACTGCACCGACCCTGTCCAGGATACGGAATGGTCCGATGTATCGTGGACTAAGCTTCCCGCCGCCACCAAAACGAATCGTGCCACGCGTCGGAGAAATCCGCAGAAAGACAAGATCATCCACCTAAGAACAAAACATGACTTAGAGCTTTATCTAAAACAATCACAATCAGACTCAAGTACTAGAAAAATCTAATTTATACCTCAAACTCCAATGGTCTCCGGTGGCTATCGGCCCAGTGCCGCTGCCTATCCTGCGCCACCCGAAGTCTATCTCTGATAACCCTGACCTTCTCTGCAGCATCTACCACCATCTCAGGGCCAAGCAAAACCCTCTCACCGACATCATCCCAAGACAAGGGAGTACGGCACCTCCGTCCGTATAGAGCCTCGAAAGGTGACATCTCTATACTGGCTTGGTAGCTGTTGTTGTAAGCAAACTCTACCAAGTGAAGGTGGTCCTCCCAAGATCCCCCGAAGTCCAAGACACAGGTACGCAGCATATCCTCGAGGGTCTGAATCGTCCTCTCCGACTGCCCGTCTGTCTGGGGGTGATATGCTGTACTGAACTTGAGCGATGTGCCCAAGCTAAGCTGCAAACTCCGCCAGAAGTGGGAAGTGAATCGGCTGTCCCGATCCGAGACTATACTCACTGGCACCCCGTGTAATCGGACTATCTGCCGCACATACATCTCGGCCAACCTCTCCGTCGACAAACCCACTTTGAAAGGCAAAAAGTGGGCCGATTTGGTTAATCGATCAACAATGACCCAAATCGCATCCTTCCCTCCTGGAGAGCGCGGAAGCCCAGATACAAAGTCCATAGTGATATGCTCCCACTTCCACTCAGGAATGGGGAGTGGCTGGAGCAATCCACCGGGTCTCTGCCTCCCGGCCTTCACCTGCTGGCACACCAAACATCTCGACACGAACTGAGCCACCTCACGTTTCATGCCATACCACCAAACATGCTGTCTCAAGTCTCTATACATCTTGTTGGCTCCGGGATGCATAGAGTACTGAGAACGGTGCGCCTCCTGAAGAACCTCCTCCCGAAGTCCTCCGTTCGGCACGCACAATCTGGTACCATGCCTCAACGACCCATCCCCTGCTAAAGAGAACTCCTCCAACAGTCCCATCTGGACCTGCTCCCTGATGACCTTCAGAGCCTCATCCTCAAACTGAGCTGCCCTGACTCTGTCCATCAGCTCCGACTGCACCTGCAGACCCCACATCTGCGCCTCGAACCCAGGAAACTATCACCTCTATGCCCAAGCTCTCCAGATCTGCCAGAAGGTGACGATCCATCGTCAAACACATAGCCACGGGATACCTGCTCAAAGCATCCGCGACCACGTTGGCCTTCCCCGGATGGTACTGCAAGGATATATCAAAATCCTTCATCAGCTCTAACCATCGCCTCTGCCTCATATTCAGCTCCTTCTGGGTAAACACGTACTTCAAGCTCTTGTGGTCAGTATAGATCTCCATACGCTCTCCGTACAGATAGTGTTTCCACAGCTTCAAAGTAAAGATGACCGCTGCCAGCTCAAGATCGTGGGTAGGGTAATTCCTCTCATGAGGACGTAACTGCCTGGATGCATAGACAATTACCTTCCGTGCTGCTGAAGCACACAACCCAAACCCCGTCCTGAAACATCACTATAGATCGTATAACCACCAGATCCAGATGGCAGCGTCAAGATAGGAGCTGTAGTCAACCTCGCCTTCAACTCCTCGAAGGCGGCCTGGCACTCATCGGACCAAACAAACTCCTCGTCCTTCCTGGTAAGGCGGGTCATCGGCTGGGCAATCTTGGAAAAGTCCTGCACGAACCTCCGGTAGTAACCTGCCAGACCCAGAAAACTCCGAACCTCTGCTACTGAGCTCGGCGTCGACCAGGACTCCACTGCAGAAATCTTCTTCGGATCCACTGAAATCCCCTCGCCAGAGACAACATGGCCTAGGAACTCCACGCGATCCAAGAAGAACTCGCACTTGGACAACTTCCCGTACAGCTGCTCCCTCCTGAGAGTGTCCAACACAATCCTCAGGTGCTCCTCGTGCTCCTCTGGTGTCTTCGAATAGATGAGAATGTCATCAATGAAGACCACCACGAACTTGTCAAGGTACTGGTGAAATACCTTGTTCATCAAGTTCATGAATACCGCCGGGGCGTTGGTCAACCCAAACGGCATGACGGTATACTCATACTGGCCATAGCGGGTCCGAAAGGCAGTCTTCGGAATGTCATCCCGCTTCACCTTCAGCTGATGGTACCCAGTACGCAAGTCGATCTTCGAGAACACCCTCGCGCCGCTCAACTGGTCGAACAAGTCATCAATCCTCGGCAGAGGATACTTGTTCTTGATGGTAAGGTTGTTGAGCGCCCTGTAATCAATACACAGACGTACCGTACCATCCTTCTTGGGGACGAAAAGAACTGGCGCACCCCAAGGTGAAGAACTAGATCGAATAAAGCCCTTGTCCTCCAGCTCGTCGACCTGCTTCTTCAGCTCCGCTAACTCGCTATTGTTGACTCTATAGACGTGCTGGAAGATAGGCTCAGCGCCTGGCACTAGATCTATAGAGAACTCAACATCACGATCTGGCGGCATCCCGGGCAGCTCCTCCGGAAAGACATCCAAGTACTCAGCAATAAGTGGATGTGGCAACACCGGCCCCGCCAACAATGCTCCGCAGAAACCATCTCCCTGCTCCACAGCACCCCTGGTGAACTCATACTCCGGCTCCCCCGGCGGCCTAAACAGAATCCTGTCCCCTCTGCAGTCGATGCTAGCGTGGTGCGTGCTCAACCAATCCATACCGAGTACCACATCGTAACTCGGAAGTGGCATTACGAGCAAACACGCACTCAGCTCCCGGCCTCTCAAGGAAACTCTCCGCCCCTTGCAAACATTATTAACTAGGATGATGCCATTCCCAGTCATAATCTTGCAAGTCCTACCCAGATATTCAGCAATGATGTTGTGCCTAAGAGTAAAAGAAACAGACACAAAACTGTGCGTAGCACCAGAATCAAATAAGGCCAAAGCTGGAAAAGAATCGAGCAGAATAGAACCTGCGACAACATCCGCAATAGGCTCCACCTCCTCGGCTGCAAGAGTAAAGGCTCTACCCTGACCACCCCTCTGCTGGCGGTGCTGAACGAACTGCTGCTGCTGAGTCGGGAGCGGACCTCGCTGCTGAACTACCGGCACACTAGCTGGTGCCCTCTGAACGGGTGCCCTCTGAGCTGCTCCTGCTGCACGGGAGTTCTTGGGACACTCCCGTATCTGATGCCCAGCGGCACCACAAAAGAGACATAGCCCCAGTCTCCTCCTACAGAACTCGAAGAGATGACCGGGCTTCTTGCAGAAGTTGCACGGTGGATCATCCTGCCCCGGACGCTGCTGACTCCTCTGGACAGACGCTCTGGCCTGCCCCTGCTGCTGGTGATGCTGGAACGACTGGTGCTGAAGCTGAGGGCGCTTAGCAGGCCCTGCACTGCTACTGGCCCCAGAAAACACATCTCGATCCCTCTTCGGCTTCAAGCCCAAGTCCCTCTCTACCTTCCGAGCCTCTGCGTAAACCTCCGCATATGTCGCGTAGAAAGAAGGGATCTGGAACTTGATATCCCAAGCCAATCCCTCCCTGAAGCGCTCCGCTCGGATCACCGGGTCACTCACCATGTACTCGGCATATCGGCCCAGCCGGCCGAACTCCGCCGCATACTCCTCTACGGTCATGCTGCCCTGCTGCAGGTTCTGGAACTGCCGCACCAGGCCAATCTTGTCCGTAGGGGAAAAGAACTTCTCTCTAAACAGGGCCCGAAACTCTGCCCAAGTATGGCCCTCTCCTGCAAGAGCCGGCTCATTCCGGAACCATGTCCGGGCAATATCTAACAACTGCAACCCTACCGCCTCGACCCTCAGGTCGGCTGCCAGGCGGCAGGCCCCCATCTGGCGCTCGATATCCTCGAGCCAATCATCAGCATAGATAATGCCCTCTGTCCCCTTGAAATCCCTCGGCCCAAGCTTCTTGAAAGCATGGATATCCCCGATCTTCGGCTGCTGCTGCTGAACCTCCCTCTGTGGAGCCTGACGCTCCACTGCCGCCATAGCCAATCTGTGCGCATCCTCCATGCCCTGGCGTATGACCTCTGTCTGCCTCAACTGAGCCTCGTGCTGAGCCTCGTGCTGAGCCCGCTGGGACTCAAGCACCTGGTGGAAGAACGCTAGCATCTGCCCCATATCTGTGGGCAGAGGAGGCAATGGAGGAATAGCTCCCATCATCACCGAAGGAGTCCCCTACTGAGGAGGAAGAATACCCGCGGCAGCTCCCACTGTAGCCCCTGGCACTACGGGAAGAGTACCCGCAATGGCCCCAGGGACGGTCATAGAGGTAGCTGGAAGAGTACCCCCAAGAGCCCCAACAGAAGTCCCATCAGCCGGGGAAGTAACCGGAGCCTGTCCGCCAGAAGTGGCAGACCTCTCCGTCTCCCCGAGCCCCTCGCCAGGAGAATGAGTCATCAATATCCTGGAGACAATTTAAGAAGAAGATATCAATATGGCACATGAAGGCAATATCAAAGGAGGACAGCTAGAAAGCAGTAAATCAATATCAAAGACGGTAAGCAAGATAAGCAATGAGAGATCCTACTGTGATTGAGCACTCCTAGCATACTATTCTTATGGGTAACACAGGCTCGTAGTCAACACTCTAAGACGAGCGCCGCTACGACATCGCACTAATTGCGACTTCAGGACCTGCGTGGGCCACCACTAAAACGTGTCACGACCCGCACCCGCTAAGAGGGCACGTGACGCGACAACGCCCAGCCCTCACCGGAAAAAACGGCGTGGAACGCTGTGTATTTTCTAGTCTGACAACAGTTTATATATATAACAAAACCTGTCGAGCATATAGTCAACTCCGAACGGAGGACAAGCAATGAATATATATAATGCTCAATCACAACTCTAAGACGAAAAGTAAAGACTGAAAGATAAAGACAACAAGACGAGAAAATATAACCTGTCAAGTCCAGAAACAAATAATATAAAAGTCCAGTCTCTAAGTACAGTCCAAATATAATACAGTCTCAAAAAGTAGTACAGTCTCAAAAAGTAACTGGAGACAAAGTCCAGTACAAAGACCTACTCTAAACTATACAAGTGGTATGGTCTCGTCAGGCGGAGCTACGCCCTGCGGGACCAAGTCTAGGCCCACTACGTCGTCCGGACCGTAGTAGGTACTGCAATCTCCCTCGTCGAAATCTGTAATATTTTATCAACAGTCCAGTCAGGATGGAACGAGTACATATATCTCATAACAGATCTCAAGATAGAATAAAAGCTATAAGACTGTAAATAGAGCATATACAATGAATCATGGAGTGTACATGTATATAGATCATGGCATGGTAAACTGTAGAGCTAAGCTAGAACAAGAAGTAGAACTGTAATCAAGGCATGTACACAAGTCAAGATAAGCCATATGTCCAATGTGTGTGAGTAGTAGTTTCAGCTTGTGATCGGCTTGGGAACCTGTCGAGAATCGGCCTGGCAAGTCATAAGTGCGGTATATGACTCACACTGTTCAAGATAGCAAGGGGATATGATCACAGGCCTACGCTACTACTCCCCCTACCCCAACTGGTAGAATGGATCCAAACAGGACACGTCACTGCACAGGATTCTAATGAGAAGGTAGCTAGCCTTCTCTAGAATCAGTGACCATATATCGAGCAAGAGCTACAAGGGTGCTTGCACAATATATCCCAACCTAAGAAGGAGAAAACATCTCTCGTCGGGATCCAAGAATACCAATCCGTGAGAACCATGTGTCGGGAATAAGCATATCAACACTAAGTACATGAATCATAGCAGTTATCATAAATTGGGAATAAGTATCAGAGAATGTACTCGCCTGTAAGATGATAAAATACGTCGACTGGAGCAACTGTAGTATCTCGAGGACCTATAGAGAACAAGACGTATCAATACTAAGTTTAGGAAGTAAAGTTAAATCAAAATAAATCCTATTTAGTCATTCTAGGTCAAGACATGTCTAGTCGGGTCAATCTTGGTCATGGGAGAACATTAGAAGTTCAACCGGATCAATCTAGGTCGAAAACTGACTTACCGTTGACTTTTGGTCAACGGGTCAATTTTGGTCAACTCGAGGTCAACACTAGGTCAACACTAGGTCACTGGTGACTAATAGTTGACTTTTAGTCAATGGTCCAAGTTGGATGGAATTTGGGACCAAATTGGGTAAAGTGTTGACCCATGGTTGACTTTTAGTCCAAGAAGTCAACCGTGGTCAACCGGGTCCAAGACTAGGTTTAGATAGCTAATCCTACTCATTACCAACCTATATAACCTATGTCGAAGTCCATCTTGGACTTCAAACTCAATTTTTCGGCCGTAGGCCAATTTTCTAATTTAGCCTTTTTAAGGGTTAAATTCTACCCTCGGCGCTAGTCTAGATAGCCTACCTACGCTACTTATTTTGACCCGATCTCCCTAGGGTAGTAGGGTACTATCCTATAGGTTCGTTATCTACCAAAATACCTAAGTAGAGTGGACGTTTGGTCCACCTTACGGCCCATTGCAGAAATCTCGAATATCTCGAGATACGCACTGATACGGCGCGATACCGGCGCCCTATGACCCCGATTTTCACCCGGGAGCTTACCCGCAAAATCTAAATCACATTACCTAGGTCCATGTCAAGTTTCATCGCGATCCGATGCTCCGGGCTCAAATTCGCCCTCTAACTCGATTTCTAGCAAAACCCTTTCTATTTGCTCTCGTTCTAATTTCCCTTTTCGATTCTCGATTCTAATTCTCCTTCATCTCAACTCTTCTAACCTTCTTCTTCTTCTCTAATTCCTCTTCTTATTCCCTCCTTCCTATTCTTCTTCAATTCCCTTGTCTCTCTAATTTCTCTTTTCTATTCTTCTAATCTTTCTAGATTCTAGCTCCTTTCTCATTTCTCTTCTTCTAATTTTCTTCTCTAAACTTCTCCATATAAACATATATATATATATCTATATATATACACTTGCTTATAGACTAATGGGGGGGTTCATTGGTGCTAGGGGGGTCAAAAAGGGGGCTGCTAGCTGCTGCTGCTGCTGCTGCTGCAAGTGCCAGCTGCTGCTGCTGCTGCCACTGCATTAGCTGCTGCTGCGGCTACTTCTACTACTACTACTACTACCTCTTCCTCTATACATATATATATATCTATATACATATATACATCTATCTATATCTATCTATCTATTCGTATATATAAATCCATCCCTCTACCTATATATATATCTAAATCTATATATCTCTACACCCACACCCATATACATATATACACACACACATATACATATATATCCACACACACACATATACATATATATATACAAATACGTATATACATATATACATATATACACATATAATTAAACACACTCTCTCACACACAACCTCACACACACACCACCACTCTCATCCTCTCCTCTACCACTCTCTACACACCCACACAAATATATACATACATATATATTCCCATATATATATCTAATACAAACACATATATATATATATATCTATATATATATATACATATACATATATATACATATATATACACCCTTTGTCTATAATTCCTCCTATTAACCACTTAAACTAGAATTCTAGGAAAAATCCTATAAAATAGGGCAAAGTGTAGAGAATGAGATTCTCTACACTTATTGTGAAGGTCATAAATAAAGAGAGGAATTAAATGAAGGGTTTAATATCATACCTAATAGAGAGAGAGAGCTTGAAGGAAGAAGAAAGAAATTTGAAGAAGAAGGAGACTTTTGTGTGAAGTAACAAAGAAGGGGGGGGGGGTTCTCTTCATGGCCGGCCACTCCAAGTGTGGGCTATTGGGTTGGGATCCAATAGCCCACAACCCAATACCCTTAGTTTGGGTTTAAATTCAAATCGGGTTGGTTCGGTTCGATTCGGTTGATTCTAAACGACTAATTAAGCCTCTAAAATGACTAATTAATTCATGGAAAGTAGGGTTTAAGATTTCTAACCTAATTATGATGGTACATGGGCTAAGCCCAGCTAGTATGGGGGTCCCACTAGGGTCCAGGCTACCCGGGTCTCCAAATTGGGTCCGAATTGGATAAAATTCAAACCGACTCAAATAAATTCCTAAAAATCATATAAAATCAAATAAAATTCCTAAAGTATTATTAAATTTGAAAATGACAAAAATACCCCCAATTTGAAAAACTGGGGGTGACAGACTTAGCTCCCATGGAAATAAATTTTCCAAGAGCAAAAAGCTATAAGCTTACCATGGAGCCTTATTCTTACCTCTTAGTAAAATCACCCACATGGTTCCCACCTTTGGGTCACCACCCATGTGCACATCCCAACAATACATAGAAGCCTATATATGTTGAGATACCACATGGTGCATTTTCGATGTGGGACTAAAACTTCACTAAGCATATAGAGAACAAGTTCTCTACATGTCAAGAATACAAATGTTCCAACAATCCCCCACATATCTCAATATATATGGGTTCGAGTGTTCTCCACAGTAACTGTCCATCATGCACTAGGAGAGATGTCGCGATGACTTGAATCTTCCCGCATGGGTTAAACAACAGACTATAATACAAGAATGGACTAAGCCTTGAATTCTGTACCATAGCTGAAGTTGTTTCCATTCACACAATGTAGTCACATGTGCTTCTGGCTATGCACATTAAAGGCCCTGTGCCAGCTTGGTTTCAGTACATACTTTTGGGCGTCTACAAGTTTACCCTCAAGAGACGGCCTGATATCTCTGTCCATACACTATAGGTGAGTTCATTATAAAGAGACATGGCATAGAACGCTTTACGCTCCCCTTGCGGTGCTACGCCGCTGTGGCATGGCCCGAAGCCAAGGCATTACCCCTCCCTGGGAATCACCCCATATCTGGGAACCTTTGTAGTGTCATACTACTGTAGCATGAGACAACTGCCTCTTTGTAGTGCCAAACTACCCAGCATGAAGCCTTAGGCTCCCTTGCGGTGTTACGCCGCAACGACATGGCTTGCAAGGCCGAGGCTTTATCCCTAACCGGGTACCTCATCGTAGTGTCGTGCCACTGTAACATGAGGAAATCCTCCTCTTTGTAGTGCTGACTACACCCCTCTTTATTTTTAACATACAGAATTAGGCTAACTGCCTATTTGCGATGCTACGCCGCTGTGACTTGGCCTGTGAAGCCGAGGCTTTATCCTATTCCTGGGCAGCACCCCACATATAGGAACCTCATCGTGGAGTCACCTCACTGTAGCATGGAGTTTTACTCCTTGTAGTGCTGCTCTACCGTGCTTCCTGTAAAGCACACCAGGCATTCACTCTGCCTGAGAACTCATTAAGGCAATTAAGCCAACCTTCCCACGGGAACCGTTTTCCGCAGAAAACAATAGTAGACAATAGTGGTTATAGGTCCGTAACCTCTCCATGCCTAATAGAACATGTACCCACCGTTCCTGATATTCTTCCAGTTAATGGTCCTCCCTTGAACCAAAAGCTAGATGCCTAGTAGATAAATCTTTGAACTAATAGCATAAAACTTTATGGTAGGAATACAATAACTAATATCAGAATGCCTTCAAGCCCATTTTACATGCTGAGTCATCGACCAGCTGGCCTGAGGCCCTTGGTGAACGGATCCGCCAGGTTTTCCTGACTCCGAACTGTAGGTGCGTAAAAAGTACCTCATAAATCAAGTCAAAGAAAGAGAGCTCTACACTCAACCAGGCTTCTTTATGTCAGGGTTATTTTGTATTAAGCTTTACGCTAGCTACTCTGTACGCTAGCTATCATTTATGCTAGCTACTCTGTACGCTGGCTACCCTTTACGCTAGCTGCTTTACGATAGAAATAGGCAGTCAGATCATGCATTTAATGCATCTGACATAATAATTTGTTGACAGCGTATAAACACAGAATTCGAAGAGGTTTGATTTACTCAGAAATCGATATTGTCGTTTAGTGCAAAACAGGCCACTTTACGCTCAATGAAATTACATCTTTTTACGCACGATAGTTATGTGAGTTTTTACGCTCAAAACTATTGTGAGTATAAAGTCTATTTGAGCTACTTTACGCTCAAGGCTATTTTAGCCACTTTACGCTGGGAAGTTTATTTGGGCTGTTTTTACGCCAATTTGCCACTTTACGCTCAGTATATATTTCGGGTCATTTTTACGCCTGATTGTTTCTGGCTACATGAGAACGTGGTTTGTCCACGTGGCTTTCATGCCACACTTATTGAAGAACGTGTGTACGTGCTTCCTGTTTTTGTTGATATAATGGGATACGTGTCAACTTATGAAGAGGGTAACTTCCATCGTGGGTGACAGTTGTCAGCGTAAAAAACTTAAATGTGTTGCCTTTTACGCCCAAGGAGTCATGTCTATAAATAGACTTATTTTACACATCAAAAACATCATGCACAGAGAGACAGGAGGGAATACATAGAGATCAGAGCCCAGAGACTTTGATTTTTCGGAGCATTCTTCTTCAACCTTTCTTCCAGAACAGAGTGAAGCAAAGCAGGAAAGCATTCGGCCTCGCCATCAGTGCCCAAGTGCGTCGATACCTTTCTGGTGACTTAGTTCTTCCAACTGTTCATCTTCTAGCAGTGATCTTCATCATCATCGTATGGTCCAAGGAATAAAGTGATCGCCTTCAGATCAGACTTCCATAGCAATACTTCCCAGAATATTTTTACTCTTTTGTACTCTTTCAAGTTTTATTTTCAAAAGCCGATCTTAGGCATTTTGTTAAGTGAAACAAAAATGGCGACTCTGCTGGGGACGACCTTCTCCTCTGACGAGGAGGCAATTGCTCAATACGATGATGTTTCGGTCGATTTGACCAAGAAGACTCTGGTTGTGCACTTCGACCAGACTGCCTATGAAGAAATGCTCCAGACTGGGGGTAGAACTCGCTGCTCCAATGTTCAGAAATCGCGGAAGGTGCGAAAAGTTTGGGTTCCTAAATCCAAAGCACCCTCGGATCTCCTACTGTCTCTGCGGGCAAAGGAATCCTTCCTACTCCTGTTGTAGAGACTCCCATCTGTGATGAGGCAGTCTCTACTTCGGTGATACGCCATGCGCGTAAAAATAAGTCTCCCGTTTGTAACGTGGCAGACTCTCCAGTGTTACGCTCTGGGCGTAAAAATCAAGTTTTACGCCCTGAGCGTAAAAATCAGGTTTTATGTCCTGGGCGTAAAAACGTGTCTTCCGTCTGTGACGCGGTAGACACACAAAATTTACGTTCTACACGTAAAGAAAAATCTTTCGTCTATGATGTGGCAGATACTCATGTTTTGCGCTCTATGCGTAAAGGTAAATCTCCTGTCTGTGACAGTGTAGATAAAATTCACAATGATGCTTCTGCATCTAGAGTGAATGTACCTACACGCATGAAGCATAAAAACATAGTTGGTAAAACTTCTATTTTCAACCAACAACCTTCTGTATGCAAGGTACCAAACTTACAAATTACACGCAATGAAGATGGAGTCCTACGTGCCCAAAAATCTCACGATTTACGCACGCAACTCCAAGCACGTAAAAATATACAGTTTGGTTCTGCGAATGCAGCCAGTAATCTTCTTTATACCCAAGGGACTAAATGTTTTGCTACCCCAAATGTAATAAAGAAGACTACTCCTTCTGATTTACGTGAATTGCTAATACAAAAGCGTAAAAATAGACAATCTCCCGTGACATTCCCCCAAGAAAATCATCACTGTGAGTGTCATCAGATTGTAATTAAATGTTGTTGTTCGGCCTCCAAACGGTCAGTTTTTGATCGGTTAAGTTTTAATGCGTCCCAACAACAAGCTGATGAGTTGTTATATGCATCAGTCAATATGGCATCTCACACCAACAGAGGACGACGTCCTAGACGGAACACGTCCCAAACCCCAGGTCAACAACAATTCAACAGACTTCTTGATTCTTTTGAAGGAGTATATCAGAATACTCGATCAAGAAGACAAAGACAGTTGCAGACTTCTGATTCAGAAGCTGGGGGTACTTAATCTCTTGAGTCCGAAACTGATAGTGTCGATTCATACTTCTATACTAATCCCTCTGTATCTTCAAGAGAGGTTGAATCCTACGCTATTGGAGATGAACCAGAGACGTCATCTGTTAATACAGAACAACGTCTCACTGCCGTTGAGCAATCATTGAAAGACATGCTTAACATGATGCAAAGCATGTACCAGATAATTACGGCTCAGCAAACTGCTCAACCAGCAATAGTAACACCGGTACTGGTAGCAGCACAAACTCAAGATAGCCAAGGGGTTGATATACCTTTGAATATCCAAGAGCCTGTTGTTAACCAAAATTCTGCATCTCCAGATCCCATCATTCCAGAAGATGTACCATCTCCGATGGGGGTTACGGTACAACCAACAACTATTCAATCAAATATGTTTCCGTAAACCAGCGAAGCCATTCAAGCAGTGCGTGAACTCAAAGCACAGTTTAAAGTTTTGAAGCAAAAGGATCAACTCCAGAGGTTAGGGATTAAGCAACCTTATCCTCCTCATTGGAATGATGTACCCTTTCCACCGAAATTCAAGCCACAGTCAATGGTATTGTTTGATGGAAAGGCTTCTCCTAGTCAGTATATCAATTACTTTGATATTATGACTGTACATTTGCAGAAAAATGATGCTCTTCTCACTCGAGTATTCATTGGATGCTTGACGGGTTCAGCTTACGACTGGTATCATAGTTTACCCGACAATTGCATTTCGTCTTTTGACGAATTTAAGGCAATGTTTCTCTCCCGCTTCTATGAAGGAGGTATGGACATGAACATGTCCTCCTTAATAGAAATTAAGCAAAAAGAGAAAGAAGATACTCGGACGTTCATTGAACGTTTTCGACAGGCGACTCTAAAGATACCTCCTGGTATGCCAGATTCAGCGTTAATTGATACATGTAAGATGAATCTGCGACCATCCATCGCTGTCTTCACGGGTTCCCAATTCACAGATTGGGCTTCGTTTATCATAGCAGCAGTTTCTGTCGAGACCAATGGTAGGTTAGCTCGTGAACATGGGATGATTTTTGCCTCAGAGGATAAAGGAAAGAAAGGTAATCCTGGTAATAATTCTGGCAATCATAATGCAAAAGGAAAAGACACTCTTATGGTTAATCTTTCCAAAAGCAAAATGATGCCGAATAATCAGGAGTCTTCTAAGCCAAAAGAAGAATATTCTTTTGACGAGAGTGATATCCCAGGGATATTTTAATGTCTGGTGAAGAGTGGCAAACTCCAGATCCCAGAGCCAAAGAGGCCTAATGAGGTGAATCTGACTGACAATCCCAAATATTGTATCTATCACAGATACATAAATCATCCCACCAGGGCTTGCTATGTCCTAAAGAAGAAAATCCAAGAATTAATTAATGCCAATGCCATCTCTCTAACTAATGATGAGCATACGGTTACAACCAATATGGTTTCTCTTCAATTCGAAGATTTTTCTTCTCAACAAATACCAGATGGAATTGTTCCAATTTCGAAGGCGATGATGAAGATTGTGAATATCCCGCCTGCCAGGGAAGAAAATAAAGGATTGTTGTCTCTTACATTAAAGAATGGTGAAATTATGTGGGTACATCCTGACTTAGTACCTGAAATGGAAGATGAAGGTAAAACTTCAAAATCCAAGAAAGGTATGTAGCACCCAGTTTCAAAAATAAGGGTAATTTTGAAATTTTGTAATTATAATTATTTAATAATGATATTTAAACCATATTATGATTTTTGGAGATTTTTAGTTATTTTAAAACTATTTTAAAACCACGACTTGTGATTTTGATGTTTTGCTAGTGCAACCTTAGAGATTACTTAACCTAGAGACTAACCATGATCATATGAGCCTAGTCATAGGTTTAGAACATCAAGTTAGGGCTTATTAGCCTAAGGGGTATTTTGGTAATTTACTAAGAATTATTCGAATTATTGGATTTATGTGAATTATTATTATTTAATTATTGTCATGAGAGTCCCTAACCTAGTTTACCCTAATCTGGAGGTTAGCCACTAACCTAGAGACTAGAGGATGGATATTGCATATTAGTCAAGGTAGGAAAATATCTAGATATTTACATATGTGATATTTTTCTTAAAACCCTCAAAAGATCTCAACTTGGCACCCAAGTCCTTGCCTTCACCTTGAAGGAAGGCAAGAGGACACCCCCCTTTGCCATGACCAGCCAAGGGCACCCCCTAGCATGCCCCCTTCCTATATAACCCCATCTATTCATTCCATACAAATTTACATGTTTTAAAAACCTAGAAAATTCCTATTTCCTTAAACCTTCATATCTTCCTCAAAATAGATCCAAACTCATCCTAGTCTTTTGCATTGGGTTCCTACAACCTAGAGGGTGCTAAGGGAGGTTAGCAAGCTGGACACAGCTGTGGACACCAACAAGTGAAGAGGACACCCTCCCTTTTTTTATTGAAATCTTGAGTTTTCACTCAATAGGTAAATACCTATAAACCTAGTTAATATTGTGTTTTTCCTTTATAAATACATGCATATAGGTATACCCTAGCTGTGGAATAAGTTTGGTAAAATCTAGGGTTGGTTTGGTGTCCGTATCGGACACGTATCCATGTTTGAAAAACTGTGTTTGTTGAAATGCCACAAAGAAATGAATTTTGGTTAAATGCAAAACAAAATACACTTTTGGGTAGACCTAGACTAGTAGGACACGATTTCACTGGACCGAGCACGAATTGGTGCTATGTCCGTGTCCAAATCAGACACAAACACGTTGCACACACTGTACTGCACAGTGTGGCAGTGCCCTGCTACCACGCTGTTCGTGCACACTGCACAGGGCACTTTGACATGCCAAATTTGGCATGGACACGGGGGCAATGTCTGCAAACATGCCCCCAAAGTTTCACGATGTATCGTTTTGTATCGGACACGGAAATAGGGCCGCACTGGCCACACACGCGCGTGTTCAGCCGAGAAATCGGCTCTGATACGAGCCTCGTGTCCCTCGTGGACACGTCGTGGTATCGTGTCAGGGTGACACGTGTGTAGCCCATCACTGGGCGAACACTAGGACACGAGCACGAGATGTGTCGTGTCCTGTGTCACGGGCACGAGACACTCGACCGCGTGCACGACGCGGCCTGTAACGCACGATTTTTGACACTGATACGCGTGTCGTATCATATGTAGACACGATTATGACACGTAATAGTGTGTCGATCGTGTAGCCCTATATGTGGGCTACACGTGTGCATGACCACGAGACGTGTCGTGTCTCGTGGTGTGTCCACGAAGGTAGTGCACTGGTGCACGACACAGTGCTCTGCACTATGTCCAGATTTACCCGATTTGGGTTTTCTTGAGTTTGACACGTCGTGTCGTGTCAAGGTGGACACGCAGGGACCCTAGACACTAGAGGACACCTAGGGACACTGTTACCAACCCTTGGTTGGGGACCATAGTCGAGTTTAGGGGTTGGTTTTGGGTTTACCCTAATCCACTGTCACAGTGTATATATTTTCAGTTTTTGTATTATTCCCAGTTTTCAAATTCGAGATTCAAAATGACTTTTGATGTTTAACATACATGTATTTGTATGTATACATATTGTATATACATATATATGTGTTTGTGTGTGTGTAGGTGAAATTTAGGTGTATATACATGTGTGTACATATGTATATACATATATGTATATATATAGGGGGGGGTGTGTGTGTGTTATTGTGTGTGTGTGGGCTTGGTTTCCAGTTTCAGGAAACTGGAAATCCCCCCCCCCCCCCTTTTGTGTATCAGTAAATCTCTCTCTCACTCTATTTCACTACCTCTCTCACTTTTCTCTCTATATATATATGTATTGTATATATATATTTTATATATATATATATATATATATATATATATATATATATATATATATATATATATATATATATATATGTTGTATATATGTATGTTTTTATATATGTATTTGATATTGTATCTATATATTTATATTTATGGTATATAAGTAGTATATAGGCTATAGGCCTATGTATAGATATATTGTATATATATATATATATATATATATATATATATATATATATATATATATATATATATATATATATATATATATATATATATATATATGTATAATGTATAGATGTATGTATATATATATGTGGTATAGAGATAGATATCTATGTGATATTAGCCTATGGTATTCATTTATGAGCCTATGGCTATGAGGTTAGGCTTTGGACCATTGTTTGACTAGAGTTGACCAAAGTCAACCTTAGGTCAAACTTGACCTAATTAACCTAGAATTGACTAGGACTAACTCAAATGACTTAGTGACTCAAGCATGATTAAACCTTAACTAGTTTGACATTGGTTGACCTAACTTTGACTAGTTTGACCTAGTTTGACTTTTAAAGTTGACCAGAGTTGACCAAGAGTTGACTTTTGACCAGATTGACCTAGAATCATGTAATATGTATTATATACTCTATTTTTTACCATTGTGGGTATATTGTGACCTGTTTTACTCTAAATAGGACTTTGTGACACCAGTTCGGACATCTATTCATATCAGTCATACAGGGTGACAGGCGAGTACATTTTCTGATCATTTCATACTTGTTAGGATTTATTTCTTGCTCTAGATTACTTTACATGATGCTGTCACGTTATTATCACGGATTGGTACTATATGGATCTTGTCATGCGATGTTGTCCCCCTCGGGGTGTATCAAATACAGTTGTCATATACTTTTCATGAACATCTTGTATTTTATGTACACCTCTATTCATGTATACTCTTGTGCAATCTTGTACTCTCATGATCACGTGAGCAAACATGATAAAAACCTCTTATACAAGGTAACGTAACTTGACTGGATCCTTGTGTATTGATTGGGGAGGGTGAGTAGAAAATAGTTATGTGATCAAAATCCTATCTTGGGAAATCTTGTGAAATCATATATATGTCCATGGTACACTCACGTATGATGGAATTACCCTTGCATTGTCCTAACCCGTTTATATAACTATATCATGCTCTAAATCACAGGTTACCTACAGTTCTTACTTATCATATATATAGATATTTTCAGTTATCAAATATCTCTCATTTTTATATATATTCTTTACAGTCCATGTATCTTACTCTATGCATGCTTTACATTTCCCAACATGATATGAACTGCGTGAGATGTATTGTGCTCGTTCCTGTCCTGACTGGACCTGTTGAAAATATTACAGATGATGATGGTGACTGTCCTACCTTCTATGGGACACATGAGGGTGACCTTCAGGAGCCTGAGGAGCATCTAGCTCAGTAGAGGGTGCCTAGTCTAGTCTAGTGTTTATAGTTTTCATTTTGTATCGGATTGTTCTGATTGTTAGTTGTGACTTAGTTATATTTCAGGTCTTGTACTTATTTGTGTTGGACATCTACTTTGTGTGGTGTGATAACTCTATTTATATTCAGTTTCTTCCTTTCATCTGATTCCATATCATGCTCTATCTTTCCTAGACTTGTGTTTGAGATATAGAGTTGAGATGTTATGTTATACCTCCGTACGAAGATGACAGGTTTATATATCTTGTTGTTAGATGTTAGATGTTATAGATGACCTATACAGTGTTCTACCGCCGACACTGCGGCGTAGGCTGGACGTACCTACGTTCTCGTGCCCCTAATCAGGGTACGGGTCGTGACACATTTTTGTGGTGGCCCATGCAGGTCTGTATCGCAATTAGTACGATCTCGTAATGGTGCTCGACTTAGAGTACTAATTATGAGCCTGCAATTAGGACGTAGGACCTAGGACATGATAGGAGTTTCTTAATCACACCTAGAAAATTTTCGATCTTTTGATTATCATGATTACTTCTCTTGTATTAAATTAACTGTCCTTCTTTGATAAATCTACTCATGTGCCATATTGATCTCTTTCTTTCAATTCATCTCCAGAATGACGAAGATGCTCCCGCAGGCCACTGGATCGAGTAGCTTGCCCGATAGATCTGACCAGGCTGAGGAGGAGGTCCACGAGACTGCCCCCAGTGATTCCACAATTCCGGAGACCCCGGTAGTTGCACAGGGAGGTCTACTACCTCCACCCCAGAGGGTTTCGGTCGTCATTCCGGAGGTGCTGCCACCACCACCGATACCGACGGATACACATCATATGTTCCTTCTCCTTCAGCAGATGATGGAGACTCAGCGGGCCCAGACAGAGGCATCGCGGTGCCAGTCGGAGACGTCACACCGTCAGATTGAGATGCTGAGGCAGAGCATGGAGAACTCGCATCAGCTTACACTGGCAGCAGTGGAGAGAGTGGCGCCGGGTACGGTACAGGGCCCTACTGGCCAGCAGCAGTCTAGGCCGGGGGACAGTATTAGACTTTAGGAAGATGAGCTCCAGGGACTTCACGGGCACGGAGGGCATCCTTTATGCAGACGACTGGCTAGAGGACGTGCAGCAGAATATGGAGCTAGCAGAGCTTCCTAGAGGACTTTGGGTTTCAGCAGCAGCCAGTCGATTCTTCGATATCGCGCTGACATGGTACCGCATGGATCCTCATGCGTCGGTGAGAGGGCTGACATGGGAGAACTTCCGGAGTCTCTTCAAGGAGAAGTTCTTCCCGGACGTGGCTCTTACAGCATTGGAGGGCCAGTTCGTGGGTCTAGTGCAGGGGAACTCGTCGGTGGACGAGTATGCAGCAGAGTTCTTCCGCCTTAGCAGGTTCGCTCCCGATATGATCCAGGATGAGGGACAGAAGGCTCGTAAGTTCCGTAGGGGACTTATTCATGCAGTGCGCACCCGCACCTCGGGACGCCG
Organism: Iris pallida; assembly: GCA_029216955.1. NCBI lineage: Eukaryota > Viridiplantae > Streptophyta > Magnoliopsida > Asparagales > Iridaceae > Iris > Iris pallida. The sequence goes on from JANAVB010042018.1 coordinate 11,429,967, forward strand.
TGATGCGATGTTCGATCAGATATTGATGGACGTACAGATTGCAAAGAAGGACTTCGGCCTCAAGCCGAAGAGGGGCAGTGATACCTTAGGGGCTAGTTCTAGTGCAGGGCCAGCCAAGCGCCCTTACATACAGCAGAGGCCAGTTCAGCCGCCGCTTCAGGGCCAGGGACATGTACTTCACCAGTAGGCACCCAGGCAGCAACAACACCCTATATGTAACTTCTGTAAGAAGCAAGGTCACGGATGGGACGACTGCAGGAAGATGCAGGGCCTGTGTTTGCTTTGTGGTTCAGCAGAGCATCAGTTGAGGGAGTGTCCCAAGAACTTGGCACGATTGGCTCAGGCAGCAGCAGGAGCTAGGGCTCCGAAAGGGCAGCAGACGGGACCACCGTTGCAGACTCAGCAGCAGAGGTTTGTCCAGCATCAGCAGCAGGCCAAGGAAGGCCAGCCGGGGCGAGCTTTCGCCATGGCAGTCGATGATGCACATGCAGAGGGAGAGCTGATTGCAGGTTCCAACCTTTTCGATTCTATTTCCGTATTTGTCTCCTTATAACTGTCTTGAAATTTGATTCTATCTGTTCCTTGTAGTTGATAAATTTTGTTCGAATATTTCATTGTGAATTATTTTCTTCTGAGATAAGTCGTATGGACTAGGTCGTCTCGATTATGGGATCTTGAGTCTTCTATAGTCATGTTTGCTGGCATAGTGAGGACATATAGTCGGATTTTGGACGTATTTCTCGGATGTGGGAATTTTAGGTTTTCGCGGCCAGGCATGCGGCAATGCAAAAATTTTAAATACCATGATTCTAGAGGTATGTACCTTAGTCGAGGACTCTGTGAATATCGTAGCCTTGCTCACTAGCATGACGAAGATTCCGAGTATCATGATTTTGGACAGACGCATATGATTATCGAACTTTGTGTGATTGTTGGGGTGTTTGACCTAGAAGGAGTATGACCATTCTAATTTCGAGGACGAAATTTTTCTAAGGAGGGTAGACTTGTAGCACCCAGTTTCTAAAATGAGGGTAATTTTGAAATTTTGTAATTATAATTATTTAATAATGATATTTAAACCATATTATGATTTTTGGAGATTTTTAGTTATTTTAAAACTATTTTAAAACCACGACTTGTGATTTTGATGTTTTGCTAGTGCAACCTTAGAGATTACTTAACCTAGAGACTAACCATGATCATATGAGCCTAGTCATAGGTTTAGAACATCAAGTTAGGGCTTATTAGCCTAAGGGGTATTTTGGTAATTTACTAAGAATTATTGGAATTATTGGATTTATGTGATTTATTATTATTTAATTATTGTCATGAGAGTCCCTAACCTAGTTTATCCTAATCTGGAGGTTAGCCACTAACCTAGAGACTAGAGGATGGATATTGCATATTAGTCAAGGTAGGAAAATATCTAGATATTTACATATGTGATATTTTCCTTAAAACCCTCAAAAGATCTCAACTTGGCACCCAAGTCCTTGCCTTCACCTTGAAGGAAGGCAAGAGGACACCCCCCCTTGCCATGACCAGCCAAGGGCACCCCCTAGCATGTCCCCTTCCTATATAACCCCATCTATTCATTCCATACAAATTTATATGTTTTGAAAACCTAGAAAATTCCTATTTCCTTAAACCTTCATATCTTCCTCAAAATAGATCCAAACTCATCCTAGTCTTTTGCATTGGGTTCCTACAACCTAGAGGGTGCTAAGGGAGGCTAACAAGCTGGACACATAGCTGTGGACACCAACAAGTGAAGAGGATACCCCCCCCATTTTCCATTGAAATCTTGAGTTTTCACTCAATAGGTAAATACCTATAAACCTAGTTAATATTGTGTTTTTCCTTTATAAATGCATGCATATAGGTATACCCTAGCTGGGGAACAAGTTTGGTAAAATCTAGGGTTGGTTTGGTGTCCGTATCGGATACGTATCCATGTTTGAAAAACTGTGTTTGTTGAAATGCCACAAAGAAATGAATTTTGGTTAAATGCAAAACAAAATACACTTTTGGGTAGCCCTAGACTAGTAGGACACGATTTCACTGGATTGAGCACGAATTGGTGCCGTGTTCGTGTCCAAATCAGACACGAACACGCTACACATACTGTACTGCACAGTGTGGCAGTGCCCTGCTACCACGCTGTTCGTACACACTGCACAGGGCACTTCGACTCGCCAAATTTGGCCGCTGTTCGTGCACACTGCACAGGGCACTTCGACTCGCCAAATTTTGCATGGACACGGGGGCAATGTCTGCGAACATGCCTCCAAAGTTTTACGATGTGTCGTTTTGTATCGGACACGGAAATATGGCCGCACTAGCCACACACGCGCGCGTTCAGCCAAAAAATCGGCTCTGATACGAGCCTCGTGTCCCTCATGGACACGTCGTGGTGTCGTGTCAGGGTGACACGTGTGTAGCCCATCACTGGGCGAACACTCGGACACGAGCACGAGATGTGTCGTGTCTTGTGTCACGAGCACGAGACACTCGACCGCGTGCACGATGCGGCCTGTAACGCACGATTTTTGACACTGATACGAGTGTCGTATCACATGTAGACACGATTATGACACGTAACAGTATGCCGATAGTGTAGCCCTATATATGGGCTACACGTGTGCATGACCATGAGACGTGTCGTGTCTCATGGTGTGTCCACGAAGGTAGTGCACTGGTGCACGACACAGTGCTCTGCACTATGTCCAGATTTACCCGATTTGGGTTTTCTTGAGTTTGACACATCGTGTCGTGTCAAGGTGGACACGCAGGGACCCTAGACACTAGAGGACACCTAGGGACACTGTTACCAACCCTTGGTTGGGGACCATAGTCGAGTTTAGGGGTTGGTTTTGGGTTTACCCTAACCCACTGTCACAGTGTATATATTTCCAGTTTTTGTAATATTCCCAGTTTTCAAATTCGAGATTCAAAATGACTTTTGATGTTTAACATACATGTATTTGTATGTATACGTATTGTATATACATATATATGTGTTTGTGTGTGTGTAGGTGAAATTTAGGTGTATATACATGTGTGTACATATGTATATACATATATGTATATATATATAGGGGTGTGTGTGTTATTGTGTGTGTGGGGGGCTTGGTTTCCAGTTTCAGGAAACTGGAAATCCCCCCTTTTGTGTATCAGTAAATCTCTCTCTCTCTCTCTCACTCTATTTCACTACCTCTCTCACCTTTCTCTCTATATATATATGTATTGTATATTATATATATATATATATATGAAAAGAAATATATATATAGTTGATACCCTAAACTTTTTTTCGTAACAGATTGATACCTCAACTATTTTTTTTTCAACTTAATACCTAACATTTTAAAAAACCCCAAAATGCCCTTATCCTTTCCCTCCCTCCATCCCCTCCCCCACTCCGGCCCTCCCCCACCCCCCTCTGCTAGCTCCGGCCAAGGAGGACGGCGCGGGTGGCGAGGACGAAGCCGGCGCGGGGGTTCCTGGAGGCCGCGGAGCCGTTGAAGCGGACGACGGCGAGGGAGAACGCGGCGGCGGCGTGGGAGCCCAGCGCCGCTCGTGCCATCAGAGCCGCGCCGGAGCTAGCAGAGGGGGGGTGCAGGCGAGGGCGGCGGAGGGGGATGGTGCAGGCGAGGCGGGGCGGGGGGGGGGGAGGGGGGGTGCGGAGGGGAGAGGGGGGGTGGCCTGGAGTAGAGGGGGGGGTGAGTGGTAGTTTTAAAATTTGGGTAAGGACATTATTGTCCAAAAAATTATCTGGGTATCAAGTTGTTACAAAAAAAAGTTTAGGGTATCAACTTGAAAAAGCGTTATAGTTGAGGGTATCAAGTAGCAATTAAGCCTTATATTTATGGTATATAAGTAGTATATAGGCTATAGGCCTATGTATAGATATATTGTATATATATATATATATATATATATATATATATATATATATATATATATATATATATATATATATATATATATATATAAATATATATATATATATATATATATATATATATATATATATATATATATATATGTGGTATATAGATAGATATCTATGTGATATTAGCCTATGGTATTCATTTATGAGCCTATGGCTATGTGGTTAGGCTTTGGACCCTTGTTTGACTAGAGTTGACCAAAGTCAATCTTAGGTCAAACTTGACCTAATTAACCTAGAATTGACTAGGACTAACTCAAAGACTTAGTGACTCAAGTATGATTAAACCTTAACTAGTTTGACATTGGTTGACCTAACTTTGACTAGTTTGACCTAGTTTGACTTTTAAAGTTGACCAGAGTTGACCAAGAGTTGACTTTTGACCAGATTGACCTAGAATCATGTAATATGCATTGTATACTATATTTTTACCATTGTGGATATATTGTGACCTGTTTTACTCTAAATAGGACTTTGTGACACCAGTTCGGACATCTATTCATATCAGTCATACAGGGTGACAGGCGAGTACATTCTCTGATCATTTCATACTTGTTAGGATTTATATTCTTGCTCTAGATTACTTTATATGATTGCTGTCACGTTATTATCATGGATTGGTACTATATGGATCTTGTCATGCGATATTATCCCCCTCGGGGTGCATCAAATACAGTTGTCATGTGCTTTTCACGAACATCTTGTATTTCATGTACACCTCTATTCATGTATACTCTTGTGCAATCTTGTACTCTCATGATCACGTGAGCAAACATGATAAAAACCTCTTATGCAAGGTAATGTAACTTGACTGGATCCTTGTGTTTTGATTGGGGAGGGTGAGTAGGAAATGGTTATGTGATCAAAATCCCATCTTGTGAAATCTTGTGAAATCATGTATATGTCCATGGTACACTCACGTATGATGGAGTTACCCTTGCATTGTCCTAACCCGTTTATATAACCATATCATGCTCTAAATCACAGGTTACCTACAGTTCTTACTTATCATATATATAGATATTTCCAGTTATCAAATCTCTCTCATTTTTATATATATTCTTTACAGTCCATGTATCTTACTCTATGCATGCTTTATATTTTCCAACATGATATGAACTGCGTAAGATGTATTGTGCTCGTTCCTGTCCTGACTGGACCTGTTAAAAATATTACAGATGATGATGGTGACTGTCCTACCTTCTATGGGACACATGAGGGTGACCTTCAGGAGCCTGAGGAGGATCTAGCTCAGTAGAGGGTGCCTAGTCTATTCTAGTGTTTATAGTTTTCATTTTGTATCGGATTATTCTGATTGTTAGTTGTGACTTAGTTATATTTCAGGTCTTGTACTTATTTGTGTTGGACATCTACTTTGTGTGGTGTGATAACTCTATTTATATTCAGTTTCTTCCTTTCATCTGATTCCATATCATGCTCTATCTTTCCTAGACTTGTGTTTGAGATATAGAGTTGAGATGTTATGTTATACCTCCGTACGGAGATGACAGGTTTATATATCTTGTTGTTAGATGTTAGATGTTATAGATGACCTATACAGTGTTCTACCGCCGACACTGCGGCGTAGGCTGGACGTACCCACGTTCTTATGCCCCTAATCAGGATGCGGGTCGTGACACGGTAAGAAAGTCAAAACCTGCAACATGATTTCTCATGTTATTCCAGACCCTGATGATTTGGATCATCTATGGGATGGCCTTCCTTTAGAAGATAGACTGAGAGGATTGAACATATGTCCTCCAAGTTTGGCTCCTCCTACCAAGCTCAAACTTACTCATCAGCAGTGGCTAGCCATGAATAGTGTTCCCTTATATCGGGCACAACAAGTCTTCGCTGCTTATGAAAAAGTTCCTACAGGGATCTTTCCTCGTATCCCGAATCCTTTCCTCCCGTAGCTACAGAGACGTCTATTCCTCATTCTCCTGTAGTTACAGAGATCTCTTCTTCTTCCTCTGTTGAATCACTTGTTAAAAGCCCGTTGCCTACTCACTTGTACAGTCAGCAATCTGTCCTTCTCATGAAGAAGATGGGTTATGATTTTCAAAAAGCAGAAGGTTTGAATTATAATAAACGAATACGACTTCCTTTACAAATTCAAAGTCAAACATCCACTGTTGGATTGGGTTCTGAGGTTCTGCATAACAATCCTCGTAAGAAGAAGGCTAAGGGAAGGAAGACTAAATCCTGCAATATGGTTCTTCCTTCTTCTGAGTCTGAAGAAGAGACCTTTGCTGGTACAAGATCTGGAAAAGAGTACCACAAAGATTATGAGGGATCCCCCAAAGAAGCTGAGAATGTTAAAACACTATCAATTCAACCGCCCGTAGCTACAGAGACGTCTATTCCTCATTCTCCTGTAGTTACAGAGATCTCTTCTTCTTCCTCTGTTGAATCACTTGTTAAAAGTCCGTTGCCTACTCACTTGTACAGTCAGCAATCTGTCCTTCTCATGAAGAAGATGGGTTATGATTTTCAAAAAGCAGAAGGTTTGAATTATAATAAACGAATACGACTTCCTTTACAAATTCAAAGTCAAACATCCACTGTAGGATTGGGTTCTGAGGTTCTGCATAACAATCCTCGTAAGAAGAAGGCTAAGGGAAGGAAGACTAAATCCTGCAATATGGTTCTTCCTTCTTCTGAGTCTGAAGAAGAGACCTTTGCTGGTACAAGATCTGGAAAAGAGTACCACAAAGATTATGAGGGATCCCCCAAAGAAGCTGAGAATGTTGAAACACTATCAATTCAACCGTCTCTTGTTCCTGATGTGGTTGAAAAGGGGAAACAGAAAGCAGTACGCTTTGACGTCCCGTTGAAGTCTACTTCCAGTCAGGGGGTGGTGATGAAACCCTATAAATTTGATATTCTAGCCCAGTTAGCTAATACTCCGGCTAGATTATCTATCTTCGAGTTGCTTCGCCTTTCTAAAGAAGGTCGCAAAACTTTGAGTGAAGCTTTGCTGCAAGCTGATTCCTGCTTAGCTCAACTCAAGACTCCTGATAATATACCAGTGTCATACCCACAATGTCATAGTGTGATGGAAACAATTCCCAACATCACCTTTACACAAGAAGATATGCTGTTGAAGCATAACAAGCATGACAGGCCTTTGTGCTACACCGGGTATATTGAATCCATTGAAGTTGACAGAATTTACATTGATCCTGGATCTTCCAAAAGCATAATTCTTCAAAGTATGCTAAGACCTTTGAGGATTCCTACTAGTGATTTAACTTATACTAGTACCACAATCGTTGGATTCAACTCTGGAAAGAGTAAACCACTGGGGAAAATTCGTCTGAAAATCCAGATTGGTGATCTTCGAACGATGGCAACAATCTATGTTATTAATTCAGACGTATCCTACAACATCCTTCTTGGAAGACCGTGGTTACATGAGCATAACATCGTGCCTTCAACTCTCCACCAATGCTTCAAGTACGTAGATTCCCAAGGGGTTGTAAAGACTGAGTTTGCTGATATCAATCCTTTCAAAGATATCGAAGCCTATTTTTCTGATTCGAGGCTCTACAAACAAGAACATGTAAAGGAGATATCAGATATGGCTGAAGATCGATCATCTGCCGAAGATCAGTCTATTAATGAAGATTCACCAGAAGAGAAACCTTTGAAAATCAAAGTCAAAGGGCGAATCCAACCCCAACCTGTCAACAATCAACCTTTGATGATCAAGGTCAAAGGAAGAACTCATGCTTCATCTAAGGAATCAGTGAATGTTCCTACTAAAAGCCAAATTCAACCTCTTAGGATCAAGGTCAAAGGGCGTACTTCTCGTACGAATGATCCAGAACCACCATTGATTATCAATCTTGGCAAATCTACGCAAAAGACGAATGGTCCATTAGTGATTAATCCGAAGCGTAGCAGTCAAATTATAAATGATGTAAATATTGATCATTCTGTACTTTCCAATATCAATGAAGATTTCCTTTTCGAGTATATAGCTGTCAAATGTGTTGAAAGAATGACTTTATCTTCTGATGATCAAAATCATCAGTATAAAGACGACATAGACACAAAGGAAACCTTATACATTGACAATAATGAAAATTTTTTTCCTCCTCATGTAGATGTTGGACCTTATGCTCAGAGGTTCCTAACATCTTCTCCCTATCTTCTTTCTGTAGCCACTTCATCGCAAGCTTGTGTAACTTATAGACGTCACAAGGAATCTTATTTCGTGATTCCGTCTGATGAGAAAAACAAGCGTCAAATTATGTTTGGCACGGCTAGAAATATCCCTGTTGCTCAGACAGATGATTTGAGAGATAAAGATAAAGGAAGAATCCGAATTGACAGATATAGTCAACAATCTCTCAAGATTATCCAAAATATGGGATATAATTTGAAGACTATGCAAGGTCTTAATCAAGGCAAGGATAGACGATTACCATTAAGTGGTGATCTATTTTATCAGAAAACTCGTCATGGGTTGGGATATGATCCGTCTCATATGTTTAATGACGATATTCAAGAAGAATTCTCTTCTAGCTCTTCACAATCATCAGATTCGGAAGAAATCCAATTCATCGAATCCGATATATCTCACTCCTCGTGTGTTAAAGGAGGTTATTATGATGAATCTGAACAAATATTCTCAGTAAACATGGTTCAAACTGATGGGGAATCTGAACCATTTGAGAATGATCCTTGGGCTCAACAGATGGACACTCAATAGGAACTTCGTTTTGAACAACGATAACCACCTACAGAGGACGAGATTGTCTAGATTGATGTTGGAGATAGAACTACGCCCAAACTAATATTCATCAGTAAAAATCTTTCTGAAGATGAAAAGGAAGAATTGATAAAACTGATCAAAGAATATATTGATATTTTTGCATGGAGTTATGAGGATATGCCAGGTCTAGATCCTAAAATTGCTACTCATAAACTCAATATTTTTCCTAATGCTAAGCCTGTAAAATAACAGCAACGACATTTTCGACCAGATATGATGGATGCAATTGAGGCGGAAGTCAAAAAGCTAATCACATGTGGCTTTGTTCGTGAAGAACAACACCCAGATTGGGTTGCCAACATTGTTCCTGTCATGAAGAAGAACGAAAAAGTCCGAGTTTGTATAGATTTTCGAGATCTTAATGCAGCTTGTCCAAAGGATGAATTTCCACTTCCGATTACCGATGTCATGATAGACAATACATGCGGTTTTGAACGCATGTCTTTCATGGATGGATTCTCAGGATATAATCAAATTAAGATGCATCCAGAAGATGAGAAGCATACTGCTTTTCGTACACCCCTTGGGGTTTACTGCTATACGGTTATGCCGTTTGGTCTTAAAAATGCCGGTGCCACGTATCAACGGGCTATGAGCAACATCTTTCAAGAACATCTACGGAAGACAGTTGAATGTTACGTAGATGACATTATTGTCAAAAGTCGATCAAAAGATGATCACATTCAAGACTTGAAGACAGTATTTGAATTGATGCATCAACATCAATTGAAAATGAACCCTACTAAGTCTTTCTTAGGGGTTTCCAGTGGCAAGTTTTTAGGATTTGTCATTACTTCTCAGGGTATCCATGTTGATCCTGATAAGGTTAAAGCAATTCTTGAAATGCATCCTCCATGCAATTTAAAAGAACTCCGTGGCTTCCAAGGTCGCATTGCGTATATCAGGAAATTTATATCCAATCTCTCTGGGAGATGCCAACCTTTCTCCCGTCTGTTAAAAAAGGGTGTATCATTTGTTTGGGATGAAGCGTGTCAGAAAGCCTTCAATGATATCAAGCAATACCTTACAAATCCACCTATTCTGGTACCTCCAGTGGTAGGAAGACCATTTTTGCTATATGTTCGAGCCTTGGATCATTCACTTGGTGCTCTTCTTGCACAAAAAAGTAATATGGGGCATAAACAAGCAATTTATTATCTTAGCAGAATGATGGTTGGAGCAGAACACAGGTATACTCCTGTAGAAAAGGAATGTCTGGCCTTGGTTTTTGCTGTCCAAAAGACAAGACATTATGTGACAGGACAGACTATTCATGTCATCTCCAGAATAAATCCCATTCGGGTATTGATGAGAAAACCGAGCATTCTTAACTCTAGGTTAGCTACCTGGGCGATGTTGTTCACTCCTTATGACATGGTTTATATACCTTAAAAATCAGTGAAGGGTCAAGCACTAGCTGATTTCTTAGCTGCTCATCCTATACCTGAAACGTCGAAGTTATATGAGGACATTCCAGATGAAGTTGTGGATTGCAATATGACTTTGAAGAATGATATCTGGCAATTATATTTTGATGGAGCATCACGGGTTGGACCTAAGGGTAATATTGTCTCTGGAGTAGGAATCGTCTTGGTTTCTCCTGATAAAATGGTCATATACCGTGCCTATTCTCTCAATGAGCCATGCTCTAATAATGTAGCAGAATATAATGCTTTGCTGATTGGTCTCCAAGTAGCAAAACAGTTGGACATTGAGTTTCTAGAAGCTTATGGAGATTCTCAACTGATTGTTAATCAAGTTAGAGGGACTTATGAAGTCAGAAATCTTGATCTCATCCCTTACCATCAAGTGGTAATCGAGTTGGTCCTTTCATTCAAAGGATTCTTCATCGAATTTGTACTACATTCTCAGAATATGGAAGCTGATGCTTTTACGAGTTTAGCTGCAGACTTGGCTGTTCCAATTCGGAGACAAAATACAATCACTTTGTTGGACCGAGACTTATTCTGTGTCAAGAATAATTTGTATATTGAACAGAATTATACTACAGAGTCAAGCTTCCAGCAGAAGGATTGGAGAACTCCATTTATTGATTATGTGATTCATGGGATTTTACCTGAAGATCCAAAAGAAGCTGCATCAATTAAGAGACGATCATTTCGATTCTATTATGATTCATCTTTACATATGTTATATCGTCGTTCATACGATGGACTCTTGCTGCGCTGTCTCTCAGAAAGTGAAGCCAAACAAATACTCCGTGAGGCTCATGATGGTGTCTGTGGTGCCCATCAACCGGGTCCGAAATTATAGGACCGCATTCGAAGAATGGGGTATTATTGGCCTTCCATAATAGCAGATGCTGTGGATTACGCCAGAAGGTGTAAAGCATGTCAGATTCATGCTGACTTTATTCACCAACCTTCTGAATTTTTACATCCTACAGCAGCTTCTTGGCCCTTCGAAGCTTGGGGTATGGATATCATTGGTCCGATTAACCCTCCTTCTGTTAAAGGACATCAGTTTATATTGGCTATAACTGATTACTTTTCCAAGTGGGCAGAAGCAGTCCCCCTTACTGAAGTGAAAACATCTAATGTGATTAGCTTTATCAAACACCATGTCATTTATCGTTTTGGGATTCCTCGACGGATAATTCATGATAATGGACCACAATTTGCCAGTCAGACATTTTATCGGTTCTGTGATAAGAATCGAATTCAAAATTTGGCTTCTACGGCTTATAATCCAGCTGCTAATGGTTTAGCCGAAGCTTTCAACAAGACGATCATCAAACTTCTCAAAAAGTTTGTCTCTTCTAATAAACGTGACTGGAATGAGAAACTTGGAGAATGTTTATGGGCTTATCGAACAACAGTCCGAACTCCTACTGGTTTTACACCATTTTTACTGGTTTATGGATGTGAGGCTGTCCTTCCATTGGAAATTCAGATTCCATCTCTTCGAATAGCTATTGCTAATGAGCTAACTATAGAGAATAATGATCGCTTACGACTCCAAGAACTTGAAGGATTGGACGAAAGCGTCTTCAAGCACAACAGCATATTAAGCTATATCAAGCCCGTATATCTCAAACTTTCAATCGTAAAGTTAAAGAGAGGGTATTCAAGGTCGGTGAGCTGGTATTAGCTGTTCGAAGACCGATGGTGATGACTCACAAAAGCAAAAGAAAATTCCAAACAAAATGGGAAGGCCCTTATGTCATTGAGACTGTGTTTTCCAATGGCGCCTATCGGTTATCCAAGCCTAATGGAGATCTACTCATGATGCCGATCAATGGCAAATTTCTTAAGAAATACTATGTATAAAAAAAAGACCGAATGAAAATAAAATCTCCTTTATTATTTTCGTTCAGAATAAAAGATTAAGGACGAGGACCACTGCCTTCCTTATTAAATACATAGTCGGCCAATGCATCAAAAGCATCGGTGCTTGAGTTAATAAAAAATTTGCAGGCAGCTATCCTCAGTACTTCTTCCTCAAGAGTTCTCCCTGGCTCTACTAAGAAAGCGAGGATGTCTTGTGGTGGCTTGGGCGTAGAAGAGCCTTCGCCTATTTTGGTTGGGTCTGACACAATTGACTCAATGGGACGCGTCTCGATGACGTCCTCAACTTTCATGGAGACTTCATTCTTTTGCTGCACGTCCTTGGAAGACATTTCCGATAGAGGAATGGAAATAAAGAATGAAATGTTACAAAGAGTTCTCACATATTTATAGGAGAGATCTATTAACGAACCGGTCTTGGAAATTGAAACAACTTTTTATTCCCGAAAAGACCTATCCATTCGTTACATCAGATTCATCCATTTTGTGGAATTGAATCGACTTTTCGTTTCCTGAAAGATACGTTGGTTCATCCATTCTTTTATCAATATTGGCATGTATTCTCTATGACACCTGTTTTCTTATTTTCCCAGCTACCAATGTTTGGATAAGCTGATTACTCATCTCCTTTGAGAGAAAATTTTAATCTTCTATCTTACCAGTTGGCATAAAAAGTTGGATTTATTATTTATCATGTTCTCATAACCTCTGAATAAATATTAAATCTGCTTGTATTTTGTTATCTATCATGTCCATTTGACCTCTGAATAGATATTAATCTACTTTTCTTTGAGTTCTTACATGCTGTCATGTCCATATTACCTCTAAGAGTATTGTATATTCTGAAAAAGAAAACAAGATTTCATTCATGTCTATATTACCTCTGGTTAAGATACAAATTATTGAGTTTAGAAGACTTGTCATTTCCATTCTCATATCATAAAAGTCTATTACATTTCTTAGACTTTCTTACAAATCATAATGGAAATCTATTACATCTTGGATTTTCATTCTATACAACAACGATGACCTAATCGAGATCTATTTCTTCTTTGGATCCTCTTCATCGGATTCGTTGTTAGTGTCAATTCCTTGCTGTCTGAGCCTCAATGGCGACCAGAACAGTAGGAATTAACTCTGGTCTTCTCTCTCAGACGAGAGGAGAATCCCAGAGTATGGCAGCCCGAAGATGCGTTGCTGCCAATACAATTGGTGGAGAATTGGCGGCCCTTCAGAAGAGATAGGAATGTATCCAGCATTGGGATACGATTCCTAGTCCTGCCGTGAAAGGAACTCTACTACCCAATTTCTCGGGATAGAGTTGACTCCACCATCCAACTTTCTGTGTATAAAGGCTCTTCCTACCATCTGAGGAAGACCCTTTTATCCCACGAAAAGTTATGAGTTGTCTGATCTGCGCGTCAAAAGTGCATGAGCTCCCTGATGTTGATGTCAGAATAATGCTCCTCGCAGCATCCAAGTCGCCAATACCGGTTCTGGAAAAGTTCTTCAGCCAAGCTTCTGCAGAAAACAATAGAAAAAAATTCAACAGAAGTATCATCAGCCACATACTGGCCAATTAAAGAGTGTTGCTTGTGCACCTTATTCAACAAGGCATTTTTATGCCTGTGATTCATGTGCATCTTATTTACAAGGCTTTTTACGCCAGTGTTACTTGTGCACCTTATTCAACAAGGCATTTTTACGCCCGTGATTCATGTGCATCTTATCTAAAAGGCTTTGCGCCTGTGTTTTATGCGCTCCATATTTGTCAAAGATTTGTGCTCATTTTCAATAGGCGTACCTTATCTATTAAAGATATACATCTGTTTTCAACAAAAATCTCAAAGGAAGATAATTGTTTTATGAATCAAACTTACCATCAAGGTCAGATGGTTTGGCTTTAAGAGTGGTTGAATCAACGTCTGATGACTGAGCGTACAAAGCAACGACATCGGAAAGTATCGTCATTATCAATCTCTTGCTGGAGAATGAAATCTTGTAAATAGCTATCTTCGGAGAAAATGAATGAGAATGAGAATGAGAATGCATAAAATATTCTTTAACTCAGCTATTTATAAAGGGTCGAAGAAACGGTTGGCGTGAGTTTATTTCGGGAAAGATCCTAATAAAAGGCGCTCGTGACCACAGAACAGTTGCCACGTGTTGGTTTGTTTGTCTTGGGAATGAACAACCATAGATACAGTCAAAAAAGGCGTGGAACAATTCTACATACCATTGCACTACACGAATAAAGATGAAATCAATACTAAGATTTTATTTTTATAAAAAAGGGGAGTAGGCCCCTACAGATAAGTTGAAGTGTCAAGACACTTCAACATAAAACATTACTATTTCTTCTCTCCTTCGTTGGGCTGACGAAGGGAGGCACCTAATTCGTGCATGTTGTGGATCCCGGAACGACGCATCAGATTGAGGAATGCTTCTGCATCACCTGATCCTTCGTACGCAGTTGAGGGGCCACCATTTATACGACCGAAGATCACTGGAGTCAGTCCAAAGTACTCTACAAAGTTACGTGCTTGCTCGATCTCCGTCTCTGTGTCAATCCTAGAGCTTGGAGCCTTTTCTTTGTCCGTCTCTTTCTTTGGTGCCATGACAATATGAGGATGAAAAGTGAGAATGAAGAACTCCTCCTTATATATACAATCAAATCAACTCTTCATATTCCTTATAGGAAATTGATCATTGTTAATGCAACTCGGGGAGATGAGGAGGCGTTCGAATGTTTTCAAGAAAAAATTCATTATGACGGTTGAGTATTGACCGGCACCATTTTTCATGTTCAAAGTATTTCAAAATTCTTGAAATCTTTTCAAATTCCGAAAACTTTGAAGGGGGTCTTGTAGGTGCGTAAAAAGTACCTCATAAATCAAGTCAAAGAAAGAGAGCTCTACACTCAACCAGGCTTCTTTATGTCAGGGTTATTTTGTATTAACCTTTACGCTAGCTACTCTGTACGCTGGCTATCCTTTACGCTGGCTACCCTTTACGCTAGCTGCTTTACGATGGAAATAGGCAGTCAGATCATGCATTTAATGCATCTGACATAATGATTTGTTGACAGCGTATAAACGCAGAATTCGAAGAAGTTTGATTTACTCAGAAATCGATATTGTCGTTTAGTGCAAAACAGGCCACTTTACGCTCAATGAAATGACTTCTTTTTACGCACGATAGTTATGTGAGTTTTTACGCTCAAAACTATTGTGAGTGTAAAGTCTATTTGAGCTACTTTACGCTCAAGGTATTTTAGCCACTTTACGCTGGAAAGTTTATTTGGGCTGTTTTTACGCCAATTTGCCACTTTACGCTCAGTATATGTTTCGGGTCATTTTTACGTCCGATTGTTTCTGGCTACATGAGAACGTGGTTTGTCCACGTGGCTTTCATGCCACACTTATTGAAGAACGTGTGTACGTGCTTCCTATTTTTGTTGATATAATGGGACACGTGTCAACGTATGAAGAGGGTAACTTCTATCGTGGGTGACAGTTGTCAGCGTAAAAAACTTAAATGTGTTGCTTTTTACGCCCAAGGAGTCATGTCTATAAATAAACTTATTTTACACATCAAAAACATCATGCACAGAGAGACAGGAGGGAATACATAGAGATCAGAGCCCAGAGACTTTGATTTTTCGGAGCATTCTTCTTCAACCTTTCTTCCAGAACAGAGTGAAGCAAAGCAGGAAAGCATTCGGCCTCACCATCAGTGTCCAAGTGCGTCGATACCTTTCTGGTGACTTAGTTCTTCCAACTGTTCATCTTCTAGCAGTGATCTTCATCATCATCATATGGTCCAAGGAACAAAGTGATCGCCTTCAGATCAGACTTCCATAGCAATACTTTCCAGAATATTTGTACTTTTTTGTACTCTTTCAAGTTTTATTTTCAAAAGCCGATCTTAGGCATTTTGTTAAGTAAAACACGAACATCAATCACTGTAATTACACCTCTCTTAATAAGTTCGTGTACTGCCCTGTGCTTTAACCGTACAGTCCTCTTCTTTCCGTTGAAGAGGTCATTTGATGCCACCGCCGCAGTCGTCTGGTTGTCGCAGTATATCGGTATTGTCGGTATTTGTGCCCCAACCACTGGAAGATCATACATGAGCTCCCGAAACCATTCTGCTTCCTCGGCTGCGGTGTCAAGTGCAAAGAACTCAGATTACATGGATGACCGCGAGAGCATTGTCTGCTTCTTCGACTGCCATGATATAGCAGCTCCACCTATTGTGAAAATATATCCACCTGTGGACCTCTCGCTCTCCAAATTTGAGCACCAGCTGGCATTACTGAAGCCTTCCACTACCTGCGGATCTCCGCTGTAGTACAGTGCATATGTCTGAGTCTTCTTGAGATATCTCACAACCCGTTTCACAGCCTTCCAGTGTTCAACACCAGGGTTGCTCGTGAAACGACTCAGCATTCCCACGGCGAAAGCTATGTCAGGCCTTGTGGCAGTAGTAGCATACATCAAACTTCCGATTACGCTTGCATACTCCAGCTGCCTGACGCTTTCCCCTAAATTAGGCTTCAGCTTCAGATCACACCTGTACGGCGTATCGATCCCTGAAAGATCTCGATACCCATAACGAGTGATCATCTTCTCAATATAATGAGACTGTGACAGCGCTAGTCCAATGTCTGTCCGGATGATCTTGATCCCTAAGATCACATCAGCTTCCTCCAAGTCCTTCATACTGAACTTGCTCGAGATGAACCTCTTTATCTCCGTGACACAGCTCATATCCGTACCTAGAATAAGCATGTCATCCATATACAGACAAATGATCACACCTTTTTCATCAGCGAACTTCGTGTAAACACACTTGTCAGTCTCGTTGACCATGTAGCCATTGACCTTATAACCTTATCAAATTTCTCATGCCACATCTTGGGAGCCTGTTTAAGACCGTACAAAGATTTTACCAACTTGCAGACTTTGTCTTCAAGACCCTTGACGACAAATCCCTCTAGTTGTTGCATATAAATCTCTTCGATTAGCTCGCCATTTGGGAAAGCCGTTTTCACATCCATCTGATGTATCACCATCTTATGTATCGCTGCGAGAGCAATCAACATTCTGATGGTAGTCATCCGGGCTACTGGAGCATACGTTTCAAAGTAGTCGATTCCCTGCTTCTGAGAAAACCCCTTGGCTACTAGCCTAGCCTTGAACTTGTCAATAGTTCCGTCTGCTTTCATCTTCTTCTTGAAGATCCATTTGCATCCGATGGGTTTTGCTCCTTCAGGAAGATCAACCAACACCCAAGTGTTATTGGAGGTGATGGATTCAATTTCATTGTCAATCGCCTCCCTCCAGAAAACTGTGTCTCTGGTCTTCATCGCCTCATCATAGGTAAGCGGATCTGCTTCCACATGATAGGTGACAAAGTCACTTCCAAAGTCCTTCGGCCTCCTCACTCGCTTCGTTGACGGCTCAGCGAGATCTAGTTCAACCGTTGTTTCAACAACAACATCTTCTTGGACCACATCTTCATTGAAGACCTGCGCACCCTCATTATTCTTCGGAACATTCGCAAGAACAATATTCTTGTGCCTTGTAAATTTGTCATCAAAATATTCTGCATCGCAAGATTCAATGATATGATTTGACTCAATATCAAGAAATCTCTGAGCATCACTCTTTTCGGCATATCCTAAGAAGATCGTCTTAGTAGTCCTTATCCCAAGCTTCTGAATCTTCAGATCTGGAAGCTTGACATATGCCAGACACCCCCACACTCGAATGACATTCAAGTTAGGTCTGACTTTGAACTAGAGTTCATGAGGAGTAATGTCAGAAGTTGCATGAGGCACCCTATTCAGAATAAAAGTGGCCGTCAGTGCAGCTTCTCTCCAGTAACACTTAGGAAGACCCGCAGTCAACAACATTGAGTTTATCATTTCTGTCAACGTCCTGTTCTTCCTCTCAGCTACTCCGTTGGATTGAGGAGAGTACGGAACCGTAGTCTCATTAACAATTCCATGTTCTTTGCAGAATGATGCGAATTCATAAGACCTATACTCCCTACCCCGATCACTTCTTATTCTTTTGAGTTGTTGTCCAGTTTGCCGCTCAGCTACGGCCCTGAACTCCTTGAACTTCTCAAATGCTTCGTCTTTAGCCTTCAGCAAGTAGACGAACGCATACTTAGAGAAGTCATCGATGAAGGTTATGAAATACTTCATCCCAGCCTTTGTAGAGAACTGTTTGAAGTCACAGATATCTGAGTGTACTAACTCCAGAAGATTTGTACTTCGATTAACCCGAGGAAAGGGTTTCCTTGTGATCTTAGTTTGAGCACAAATTTCACATTTTTCTACCTTACCCCCACACTTGGAGATAAGCCCTAGACTAGTCATTCTGTTAATTAGTTTAGAATGAACATGTCCTAGCCTATTATGCCACAACTTAAAAGTATAAGCAGAATGAGTGATTGCATTAACAACATTGAACTGATTTACAAGCTGAATTTTGAACATTCCTTCGGTATAAAAAACTTTTCCGAAATATGTTCCCATGATAGACATCACCATCTGGCCAGCATTGATGTTCATCATGAGGCCTGCTTTGCAGAGTAGGCCTCCTGAGATCAGATTCTTGGCGATAGCAGGTACATGCTTCACGCCTTGAAGCGTCAGAGACTTGCCAGAAGTCAGCTTCAATACCACTGTCCCGATCCCAAGCACTTCAGCTTGTGCCTGAATCGCCACCATAACTACATCAGAAGTAGGGGTGTAGGTGGTGAACCACTCCTTGCTGGAGCAAATATGGCAGGTGGCTCTAGTGTCTACCCACAAGTCAACATCAGTTCCTACCGCATCAACCTGCGCAATCATAGAAACAATATCAGTGATCATAGATACCTTACTAGGATCTCCTTGCTCCGATTGCTTGGCTTTTGCTTTGCACTCATTCTTAAAGTGGCCCTTCTTGCCACACTTGAAGCAAGCCAAGTGGGACTTTGGCTTCTTCTTCTTCATTGAAGTACCTTGAATTTTAGATTGTCAAGGTCTTTTTTCTTGCTTTGGGAAGCCGCATGCTTTCCCCTTGGTTCCCTTGAATGCACCAGATTGGCGTTAGCCAATTGCTTGGACAGTGCGTCCACCTTCAGTTGAGCCCGCATCTGGTCCTCAACATAGATTTCCTGCAGGAGATCTTCAAGGATGATCTCCAGCTTCTTCTTATGCATGTTTGCATAGAACTTGCTCCACCCAGCGGGGAGCTTTGAGACAATCTCTCCAACAACAAACTTGTCAGGGAGGGGCATCGCCTCGTCTTCCAGCTTCTGTCGCAGTTTCAGGAACTCCTTCACCTGCGGCAGCATAGACTTTTCGTCCTCAAAGAACCACTTGTGATATCTTTCAACCACAAAGATTTTACTGCGGTTCTTGTCTTCTTCTTAGAGTTTTTCTAGAGACTCCCATATGTCTCTAGCGATAGTCTTCTTAGAATAGGATTCTGCAAGGGAATCTTCCATAGCATTCAGGATAAGCAGCCTACAAATACTATTTTCCCTTCTCCATTTTGCTTGAAGTTTAGTAGCCGCGGTGATTGCGGCAGCAAATCCAACATCTGGAACAGTAGATTCTTCCTCCAGAAGCACGTAATCTACGTCTTTGAGTTGAAGGGTGAGATAAACCTTCCTCTTCCAGACTTGGTAATGTTCTCCATCAAACTTTTCTAACTTACAAAAGTCAGAATTGAAGAGTGAAACATTAACGTTTTCCATCGTAGCTATAAAGCTTTGAGATTGTTAGAGCCGGGGCACAATTTTTCGATGGAAAACTGAGAATTCGTAACAATTGTAAAAAACAATCGTTATTACGTAACACTTCACAGAAAGTACGTAACAGAAATTCCACTAATGCAACACTTCACAGAAGGTGCACAGATTTCTACCAACGCAAACACTTCACCGAAGGTGCGCTAATAGAATTCTGATAAACGAAGAAGGTGACAGGCGAATGCAACACTTCACAGAAGGTGCACAGATTTCTACCAACGCAAACACTTCACCGAAGGTGCGCTAATAGAATTCTGATAAACGAAGAAGGTGACAGGCGAAAGATGGAAAAACTCCTGCTAGGGTGAATGATCACCGTTGCTCAAAGCTTTATTCGCCCCACACGAATAGCTTCCATGAACCAGCAAGTTCGTCGAAGAACTTGGAACACTCTTGCTCTTCTGACTCCTCGGATGAACACGAACTCCCGTGCAAAACTCAACGCTGGTACAATACCTCTCTTCTCTCTCACAGCTTCTAAACACTTGTAAACTTTCTGTCTACTACCTGTGTATTAGTCCCTTACTGTGAGAGAGAAGGAGGATACCTTATATAGGCCTCTGCAACAACTGTCCGGTTAGCACAATGTTAGGAACGTGGTAATAATCACCCCGAACATAGAGCAACCGCTCAGAACATGCAAAGACACGTTCTGCCGCAAGTTGCGCCACTCGCGTAACCAGCGTGATTTGCACTTTACGCACACAACCATTTTACGCAACATGCGCACACTACGCACTCTACGCACACTGCATACGCTGCGCACACTACGCGTGCAAAGTGCAAAGTGCGCCAACAAAATGCCACATTACGCCTCATGAGCCCGAGCCCGAGTCGCTAAGGGGCTTAGCTCCCATGGAAATAAATTTTTCAAGAGCAAAAAGCTAGAAGCTTACCATGGAGCCTTATTCTTACCTCTTAATAAAATCACCCACATGGTTCCCACCTTTGGGTCACCACCCATGTGCACATCCCAACAATACATAGAAGCCTATATATGTTGAGATATCACATGGTGCATTTCCGATGTGGAACTAAAACTTCACTAAGCATGTTCTCTACATGTCAAGAATACAAATGCCCCAACAGTGGTGACCTACCAATATATATTAGTTTGGTTCAACGATTTCAAGCATGAGAGACTCACCAACTTTGACTAGCCACATTAGGCCAACCTCTCTTCTTCCAGAATTCTTCAGTGTTAACTTTATTTTTGTTATATATTTTTTATTATTATCAAGTTGCTTTTATATATATATATATATATATATATATATATATATATATATATATATATATATATATATATATATATATTACATTCACTGACATGTAAAAGTCTTTACAGAACTATTTTATTCCTGCAAGTAAATGTGATTTCTTTATTCGTGTTAGAAATATGTAATTTAGATGGAAAGGCTGCATTACTATTACTAGTATTTCATTATTGCTTAAAAAGAGCAAATAATAGATCTAGTTCATCCATCAAAATTTATGTGATGTTCTGTTTGTTTTAATTTAATTTTTCTCAACTCATAATAATCAAAAAAATTAGTTAATATGTGACAACCATTGAAAAGAATAGTAAACATCACCTAAGTTTTGGCGGGTGAATAAAAAAGAAACTAAATAATAGTAGTATAGATTATTATATTATATTATTTTTAGAAAGACTAAAAGATGTAATATTCTAATATTAATACGACTATTTAGACTAAAACACAGTCATCTTAATTATTCTAGATTTATTATTGTTTTATTATATATATATAATTTATGTAGGTCAAAAGATTGCTTCTGTAATTATCTAGTTGTACCTATTAATTTAATTAAACAATTTTAAATAAAAACATATGCAATAATATATTTGAAAGAAAATTTTATTCAGTAAAGCCGAAGTTATAGATACGTCCCCCATTCGCTCTGAATCCCCCGATGTGATCACACTGGGGCCCACCCCGTATTCGATCCATTGCTACTCTTCTTCTCCTCTAGCTGCGGTTTAGTTATAATGTGTTTATTTTACAATTTTGGAAGTTAATTAAGATTAAATGTTTTGAATTTTTAAAGTTATATGTTCGTACAAGTAAATTTTCAGATTAAAAGTTTAATTGAAATTAAAAAATAAATGTTAATTATAACTTTCCAAATTTTAATTTTAATTTTAAAATTTGTCACGTGATCAATAGGAATTAAGGGTACTAAAAGAAATCATGATAATATTAATATTCACTTTTTTATTTTTACAAAAAAATTTTGCACATTTGGGTCAAACCGACCGGCACTACATCGAACCATATCATTCTGAACCGATCAACTATTATTCGAACCGATGGTCTGGTAACATTAATGATAATTCTAATGTTAATTTTAATATTAGTTTCAATATTAATGTAATTTTTATTTAAATTTTAAATATTTTTTAGTTGTAAATTTAAATTTAAATTTTATTTTAAATCAAAATTTGATTTTTATTTTAAATTTTAATTTAATTTTAATTTTAAAATTTGCCATGTGGGGTGTGCACAAATGGGTCAAACCAACCGCATCGAACCGAACCAAACTTGTATCACAAATTAAATGGGGCTTTGGCTCGGGCTCGATTAGTGTTTGTCTAAACTCGTACGCTAAAACTAGTCGAGCTCGATCATTTTGCGTGTGTAATCAAACCGAGTTCAAACACCATTTTTCAGTAGGTACTAGCATGTAACAATGATACGTGTTAATGGTAGCTATTAATAAAAGAAACTATTGAAATAAAAATTTGTTGATTTGATCAATTGAATGAGGAGGTTTTGTAGATATGGGTCAAACCGGCCGCATCGAACTATATCAATCCGAACCGATGGGCTATCAATTGAACAGATGGTCTCGTAACATTAATGTTAATACTAATATTAATTTCAGTATTAATGTAAAAGAAATCATGATAATATTAATATTCACTTTTTATTTTATAAGGAATTTTTTATATTTAAATTTTAACTATTTTTAGTTATAAATTTAAATTTAAATTTAAATCAAAATTTAATATTAAATTTAAATTTAAATTTAATTTAAATTTTAAAATTTGCCACGTGATCAATTGGATTTATGGGTGTGCACATATGGGTCAAACCAACCGCATCGAACTGAACCAAACTTGGACCACAAATAAAATGGGACTTTGGCTCGGACTCGGTTAGTTCGTCTAAACTTGTACGCTAAAACTAGTCGAGCTCGATCATTTCGCGTACATGTGTAATCGAACCGAGTTAAAATACCATTTTTTAGTACGTACTGGCATGTAACAATGATACGTGTTAATGATAATTCTAACATTTGGGTCAAACCGACCGACACTGCGTCGAACCATAATAACTAACTATTAATTATAAAAAGTTAATTTTTAAAATAATAATAATGACTACTTTTTAATCAAGTATTAGTTAATTTTTAATTAAATATAAATTAAATATTTTTTAAAAAATAACTAATTATTACACGATATTAATTAATTAATTAATTATTTATTTATTTAATCGAACAACGAAATAAAAAATAACCAACTTATTCTTCCCAAATTCAACTTTCTTTCTTCCGAATCCAAATTTTGGATTTGGTCATACTTTCCATATCCAAATCCATCTCCAACCAAACATAGGATTTCATGGATTTGGCTCCAAATATATAAAATCCTGAAATCCAGCTCCAAATACTATTTAACCAACAAGTCCTAAAATGATAGAATGTAAATGACGCAAAGTGACTCATTGAACATGAAAAACTTGGTGACATAACCTCAAAAGACTCAACATTCATTTCTTCTATGTACGACAACTCCAAAATACATTAGCACAAAGGCAGATCCAAACTTTGATTGGGGTGGGCTTGAGCTCTCCCATTTTATTTTATTTTTTTCATATAATTTTTTTTTTTTTATATAGGTTAATCCACCCAAATTTATGGTAGCCTACCTCAGCTACAGTTTCTGGATCCGTTCATGCATTAACATACACAAAAATTTATACCGACACGCGATATGGTATACTAGCACATACCAAATTGGATATCGGAATTCTGTTTGCCGTGTTCGAATTGTATTATATTATGGTTATAAATTTTAATTTTAATTTTGGAGAAAAAAATTATAATAATAATAAAAGTTCATGCAGAACAACAACGTCCAAATTTTAATTTTTGGGAATAAAAACAAAAAAGGTCCCACCGAGACCAACGGGTTACTGGATTCAGAGTCCAATGTCCTAACCACTAGACAATGGGACCACTTGCATTTATTTTACCAATTCATCTTAAGCAATAGTGACATTGGGACTTTGTAGCCCCTTATTGCATCTTTAAAGAAACTCGTATCTATTGCAATAGATTAAAGGAGAGACTAAAAACAGCAACAAGAGGGAACATCACGGTCCGTTTTGGATATGCTTTCTGAAAAGAGTTTTGAGAGAAGATGTTATAAAATTGTTTTTCTGAATATCAAAATTTTGAGTTTGTGTTTGGTTACTTTCGTCTAGAAAATAGTTTTATGAAAACAAATGTTAAAAATTATGTTTGGCAAAATAATTTTAGAATTTTTTCCAATCCAATGTCCGACACTGTGTCCCGTTCATCACTGTGTTTCTCCTGTGTCGTGTCCAAATCTGACCCCGTCCACCACCGCTCGAACAACTCCCGTTCACCACATATCCGACCCCGACACCGTGTCCTGGCCACCACTGTGTCTCTCCTGCGCCCGATGTCGAGGCTGACCGGAGGGGGAACGACCATGGCAACCCAACGCCACAACCTAAACCCTCCGACCACCAGAGCCTCAAACCCTCCCCGACAGACCTGTCGTCTCGTCGGACGCGCGGGCGCCGGTCGTCGGGGGCGTGCGGGCTCCGGTCGTCATCCTTGTCGAGGCGTCGGCGTGCTGGTTGACGTGCGGGCTCCGGCAGTCGTCCTCGTCGAGGGCGTCGTGTGGGCTCTGGCCGACGTCATCTGCATCGTCGGTGGCGATCCTCCGGCATGCTCATCACCCACCCTAGCTTCCACAGGAAGCTTGGTACCGGCACATATCCACCGTGTCGACTAAGGTCCTCTCCGTCGTAGACGAGCTTCAGGTCACTCGCAGCGGACACTATCGGCAGGGATGCTATGGAGGAGCAACAAGGAGGAGGGGATGGAGAGGACATGAAGAAGAAGAAGAGTCGGATGGATTCTTCAGAGAGAGAGAGAGTTGGGGGAGAGGGGGGTGTGGGGTGTGGGACCCAGTGTTGTGGCAAAATTTTCTTCCAGAAAACAACTTTCATTTACTTTGTGAAAGTAGAATTTAAACAGCTCTTCTCCCAAAAACTTTTTCCAAACTACTTTTCAGAGATGTGTTGTCCAAACACAATTTACCTCCATGCTGAATTTTAAACTCAGAAATCTGAGTTTAAGCGACCAACCAAACAAGCCAGTATACTTTTAGAGGAATTTTCTGACTTACCCTCCACTTTATTTGTCCGAATTAAGGGTGCACCCCACTGTTTTGTATTAATGTACATCACCCTCCATATTTGACGGATTACATCAAAAATTAACGGTCAAACGTTTTGACCAAAAAATTTGGACCAAAATGTCCCTCCTATTTTCTTCTTCCTTTTTCCTCCCTCCCCTCCCGGTGGCCACCGCACCCCCGCGGCCACCGCCCCCGCTCCCCTGCCTCCGTCGCTTGCCGCTGCTGCCGCTGCTAGTGCTACTGCTACGGCTGCGGCTGCGGGGAGGGGAGGGGGGGTTAGAAGAAAGAGGGAGGAAGAAGACAATGACATTTTGGTCCAAAAAAAAATATTTTTGACGGAATCCGTCCAATGTGGAGGGTGATGTACATTAATGCAAAACAGTGAGGTGCACCCTTAATTCGGGTAAACAAAGTGGAGGGCAAGTCAAAAAATTCTATTTTTAAATTTAGATTTCTGAGTTTAAACTAAAAAATCGACAGAAAGCTTGTTTGGTACTTATACCCTGTTTTCGATTTTTATTTCATTCCCTACTCAAAACTGAGTTTGATTCTTCAATTCCATGTTTACTTCTATACATGGTTGATTAGTTGTTTAAATGTTAGTTTAGGTTGCATTTCAAAATGGGATTTTGTATGTGGTTGGGGAGTCCTTGAGTTAACTGTCCTGGGTTCTTCCCTCCCTGGAAACCAAATCTGAGTTGGTGGCACTCTCAAATTCTGAGAGCACACACATGTACACCTAGACACAAACACATTTTTCCCTATTTAAATTCCTGCTAACTCCTTGTATCACACACTCTATTGATCATGTACATTATTCAGTCCATACACACTCTATTGTTTCCCTAACACACATTGAAATTCCTGAAATTCACAAACTAATTTTGAGCACTTGTTCCACTCGACACACACACACACACACACACACATGTTCCTCTACACACACAACCCCTGCACTTGCATCATTAGCTTATACTCCTTTGCTTTACTGTTGCATTCAGTCCATTGGACTTATAGAACTGTCCATGACCCATAGCTTCTCAGCCCCAATATTATAGCACCCATATTTTCATGTTGACAGTCCCATATTCATTACACTGTCCTGTCACTCACTCTACATACCACACTAACACACACACTGTCCTGTCACTCACCCCCCTTGAAAATATAAGTTAAGTTTGATATTGCAGCTTGAGTGTGGATATGAATGTGTTATGGGTTCAGTTTTCCTAAGTATATAGATATTGTTTTAGTTTTCCTAAGTAAATAGATATTGTTTCAGTTTTCCTAAGTTATATAGATATTGTCTATATTTAATTGTTATATATTAGGATGGGGTCCAGTTTCTTAGTTTGGGTTTAGGTTCAGGTCTGGGATATAAGGAGAAGTTAGCAGTTATGGGTATGTGATTATATGTATATATGTCAAGTGGTTTGTTAATTTAGTATTCATTAACCTAGGGGCTTGTGTGGAAGAGACTATATGGTTCATAGGTTATGGTATTAGAGGGCATGGTATGGCATTGATTGGTAGGTGAGGGTACATGTATAGAGATAGAAATGGCTTGTTGTGGTTCTACCTAAAGAGGGATTCATGTCTAGGACTATAGGCTTTGGGTGTATATATATATATATATATATATATATATATATATATGATATAGTATATGTGGCATCCTAAGTTATATCAGCCTATGGGTTAAAATGAGTTAGTGTATCATAGAGTTGACCTAGATATTGACCAATAGTCTAATTTCGACCCCCCTTGACTAGATAGTTGACCAAACCCTAGATTGGACCTAGTTTGACCTAGAAAGTTGACCAGGGTTGACTTAGAGTTGACTTTGACCTAGATTGACCTAGAAATCATGTAGATTGTATCATAAACATCATTTGTCTTATTTTAAACACATTATAACCTTTACTGTTCTATTTATGACGTTGTGACTCCGGTGCAGACATCTGACATTACACTACTCTTTTTAGAGTATCAGGCGAGTATATTCTCTGATAGTTCTCTCATTTAATTGTCAATTATTGTACTTCAGTTATAGTTAGTTTTATGTGATTCTCTGTTACAACACGTATGGATATTTCTGGATTCATGTATGCGACACACATACCTTACTTATTTGGCCTCTATTACTGGAATCACTGGAATCATTCCGGAATCTATTTCTGGAATCATCATATTTTGGCTGGACTTATCTCGATTCTCGTGTCGAATTTTGGATTCATTTGTATTGCGGGGCGAAAAAATATCGAGTAAGACATGTAGACATACCCTAAATCTGGAATCTTCCAACTGAAATCTACTGGAAGCATAGCCATCTCTCGCCTGATCAGTGAGAGATGTGCCTGATTACCTACAGCTGTTTTCATGTCGATCTCGGTATTTTAAAACACACTGTTAGAATAGCTGGACTCGCCTGGATTCTTGATTACTACCTAGAATCATCTTGTACTGGATTCATCTTGTATTAGATTCATCTCATACTGGATTTATAGTAGTTTTACACTTGTTTTACATTTACTGTCTGGACTTATTATGTTACTTTAGTTCAGCTAGATTTATTTTACAGTCTTCATTGCCATCATTCTTCTCTTGTTTTAGTTACTTTACTTTTCTTGTATCTTACTGCTTCTCTATATTATCACCTAAATATAAACTGCCATATTCATCAATAAAACTGTCTATAACTGCTTTATAGTTCTCTGTCATTACTTGGGTTTTCTTGATGAGTTGTACTCATTCCTGTCCTGACTGGACCTGTTGTAAATTTTACAGATGATTGTCCTGAGGACACATGCCCTACATATTACTGACCAGGAGATGACTTAGCTACCTATGGCCCCGACACTCAGGAGTGATCGGGAGATTAGCTAGTTGTTTTGTTTAGCTTTCATGTTTTAGAACTGGAGTTGTATATAAGTTGAGTTTTGTAGATGAGATTGTCTGAGATTATATTATTTAGTTGTTGGTTTTATTTCTGTTATTTAGTCTTAGTTATAATCTTCAGTGTTATCATATCGTGCTTAGACTGTGATTGAGATTACATTATATCTATACTTGTCCTCCGTTCGGAGTTGATATATTGACAAGTACATTATATAATTGTGTGATTGGTTGGTTAGATAGTGACCTAGAACAGCGTTCTACCGCCGACACTGCGGCGTAGGCTGGGCGTTGTTACGTGCTCGTACCCTCACAGTGGGTGCGGGTCGTGACAATAGCCTTGGTGAGGTTCATGGCTTTCCTGGCCACTAAAGAGCGATCCGCAACGAACATGGCTTCGGCACGGCTGACGTCGTCCTCTGCAACCCTGACGGCTTGAAAGATGTCCTCGTATGCTTGTTTGCTCCAATGGGATAGAGCTTTTCTCGTGGCTTTGAGCTTGTTGCTCACTCGAGATAGGGGGTTGGGAGAGTCCTCTCGATTCCACGATTCCGCCACGATGCCCAGAAATTGTGGGTGGTCGATCCAGAAGTCAAGGAATTGGATGTTTCTTTTGAATGGGTTGGTATTGTTTTTAATTTCAACCAGCAGGGAAGCGTGATCTGATTCGGAGGAGTTGAGGTGGGATAGGTTGCTTGTGAACCCCATTTCGTGCC
Source organism: Iris pallida (assembly GCA_029216955.1). Lineage (NCBI taxonomy): Eukaryota > Viridiplantae > Streptophyta > Magnoliopsida > Asparagales > Iridaceae > Iris > Iris pallida. The sequence continues at coordinate 11,458,918 of JANAVB010042018.1, forward strand.
AGCGGGCGTTTATGAGAGCCCTGTCCAGTCGGGAATATTGGCGATGGTCGCCTTCCTGCATGTTGCACCAAGTGAAGGCGTTGCCGGTGAACTGGAGAGGATCAAGTTGGGCGTTGAAGATGAAGTTGTTGAAGTCCTGCATGGCCAGCATGGGAGGAGGGCGGCCACCAATTTTCTCTTCTCTGCAGGTAACAACATTAAAGTCCCCAATGCAGAGCCACGGTGAGTTGTTTTGATGGAGTTTGTTGTCAAGGAGGTCGTCCTAGAGTTGTTTTCTCTCTTAGATATCGCAGCTACCATGGACCGCGGAGATGACAGCGCGGTTCGGGATCATGGGGTGTTCAAACTAGCAGGAGAGGGCCTGCTTGGAGTCTTGGATGACTCCAATGTTGACGTCCTTTGAGCAGAGGATCCAAATGTCGTGTCTGCCAGCTATGGCCATAGGGTGGCCGAGTTGCAGTTGGATAGATTTTAGTCTTCTGGGGGGGGTTTGGGTTCAATAATAATAAGGATGTCAATTTTGTGGATTTGTTTCAGGCTGGTTATTCTCCTAATTCTAGGTTTATTTGCCAGGCCGCGGACATTCCAGGAAAGGATGTTAAGCATTAAGGACTTTGTGGGTGGGTTTTTTGTTCCGTTTGGTGGCGGATCTAGTTTGGATTGTTGAGGTTTCTGCGGATCCTTGTTTGTCATTGACCTCTGGGACATATGCTCCTGCCTTTGTCGAGGTGGGGGGATGGCTGGTTGATTGCTCATGTGGGTTCGGGGGAGGACAAACTGATTCCCCAGCGGAGTCCAGGACAGGATTTGCTGGGGGTATCACTATGGAGTCATTGGTACTCCCTATCCGAAGAATAGCTTGTTGTAGAGGATAGCCTACGGCTAGGACCTGTTGACCTCTCTGAAGTGGTTCTGGTCCTAGAATCGCTAAGGCTTCTACTACCGAGTCTTCTCTGGTGTGTTGTTGTTCGGTGTCCCTGGAGTCAGTGGTCGCCTCTGCGTCCTCCAAGATGGGTGGTGTCTCGATGATCTGTCGATCGACTTGGTTGTCAGCCTCCGATTCTGCTTCTCCCGATTCGAGAGTGTCGAATTGGTTGGAAAGAGAAAGGGCGTGGGTATGGAAGGGGATCAATGTTTTGCTGGGGTTCACTTTTCTCAGACTCGCCGTCGCTGGAGCCGAATCGAGTGTGTGAGTTCGGAAGTGGTAGAAGGGGTGGTTTATAAGTCCTCCCCTCGGTTGGTGCAGAGTCATTCCTGGGAGCTTTCTTTTTTAGTTCCGGGTGTAGACGACGGCAGTGCTTTGGGAGGTGACCTCTTAAGTAGCAGTGGTTACAGAACAGGATGTGGTTGTCGTAGAGGATTTTTTGGGTGTGGGTCCGATTACCCAGCTCGATAGTGATGAAATTGGGTGGTTCGGTAGTGAGGTCAAGTTCCATACATATTTTGGCGTAGTGGGCCTTAGTGAGGTTGCTGGTCTCAGGGGCAGTGGCCACATAAGTACCGAAGGAGTTGGCTATACGCCTAAGTATTGCTGGGACAAAACAAATGATGGGTAGATTGGGCAGGGTAACCCAGGCGTCTACCTGCGCTGAGTCTTCTTTGGTGCTAAAGCCGGCTGACCACTTGATGATCTTCATCTGGTGAGAGTCGATCCTGCAGGTGCCTTTGGACCATACGTTCCTGTGGTCACTGTCAGAGGAAAGATGGAGAAGAATATGTCTTGGGTCGAGGGGAGCTACGCGGTACTCCGCTGAGAGTTTCCAACTGGCTATCGTTTCCTGCACCCTGAAGAGTTTGGGGGCAACCTGTTGAGAATTTGAGGATAAAGGTGTGAGGGAAGGATGTTGATAAAGAAGACAATTCAACTTCGGAAAACGATACCGAAGGCACTGTGGACTCCTGGGAGTACTCAATGTCCGGGAGCTGGACGTCTGGGAAAATGAGGCATATATATATATATATATATATATGGGAAATTTATGAAATGTCCACGAAAAAGTTTTATGAAAAACCCACCGCGCAATAACATTTCATCGCGTGCCCAGAATTAGCAAAAAATATATAAAGAGGGTTATGAATGACCTTTTTGCCCTTCCTTCTAATTTATTGAAAACACCCACGAAACAAATCTTAAAAAAACGTTTCGATACTTCATCTTCTTCCATACGCTGCTCACTTTCGAATCTAGGTTTTCTCCTCAAAAATCTTCAAAAACTCGTCGAAAATTTTCGGAAAGACCAAGACAAACGGTAAAAGTGCTAAAACGGAGGTCCAAATATCATTTTTTTGCGATTCTAAAATTTCGAAAGGCCGACTAACGAAGAAGCTGTTAATCTTAGGCTCTTTGAAGATACACTCATTTTGCGATAAATCGGACCTCGTTTCGTGTAACGCCCCAGTCCCAAAATACGTGGGACTAGGTATACGAATACATGCCAGCAGCACTTCACCAATGGGCCAAGCTACACAACAAGCCCATTAGCGAAATACTTAAACTGTAAATCATGATAACACAAAGAAATATAACACAGTCCACAGGTATATACATCTAATCACATCCACAGAGTCAACAAAGAGATCGAGAATAAATAAGAAAATGTCTCAAATACCCAACAATAGAAGTAACAAAGTCTGTGCAGGTAAAACATCTCGAAACCACAGAAATAGAAAGAAAGTACAGATCAACTACAAGTTTGATGAAAAGAAAAGGAAATAATGTAGCAAGACTAAATATGATTATAACATGATCACGAAAAATTCTCTGGCACTATCTTGCCCTCCTGTCCCGGTACGCCTCCGATCTCAGCTCCCGAACCGTAAACCTCTGGGTAGTCTTCAGCTTCGTCTAAGCCTGGAAATAGCCAGGTCCTCAGAGGACTAGCAAGGTACATAATATACATGCCAAGGTACAGAAATAAAAATATGAACTAGGGCAATCTACTATATCCGTCTTGTGCTATGTAAGTGAGATACTTTTCTAGAATACCAGACCCCTTCCACTAAGGCTCACTAGCACCTCAGCAGGGTATTGTCCCCAGTACCTGTGTCGTGGCACCAAGGACAATCAATTCTCGACAGTGATAATCCTTTACTCTGCTACAGAGATAAAGGTCACTAAACAACGGGCCACACGACAATAGGTCTGATATTGTAGTCAAGTTCTCCCCAATCCCCATGTCTAGAATCTAGCAATGTCAAGCCTGTACAATCATCTCGAAAGTAAAAAAAATCCTGATAAAGAAATCTAGAATGCTAACACGAGGTCAATACCACGAATAGTCATGTAAACCTCGCATCATGAATGTGTCGGTGTCCTGTGGTCAATCGTGTCAATGGACACATCAGTATGTACGTAATGCCTAATGTCAATACTCGATGTCACTATCATGACATCGGTACCCGTCTATAAACGGACACTAAGTATCAACATCCTACGTCATGCAATGCTAATAAAAAAATAACAAGACAAAAAAAAAGATCTGTAACGATGGCAAGGCACGCTTGCCTGTAACTGCTATCTGCGGGTAGGCCTGTCCAACTCCGGTGTCCTTGTCGATCCTCTCAAGCTCACCTATAATAATAAACTCTATTTAATATTATATATCAACATACCACATATAAATTATATGAGTATTTATGACTCATAGTTGTCATAACGTTGCTACGATACTACATCTATTATATAAGTACATATAGGTAACAACGTCTCGTAAATACTTTACAATTATAACAAAATAATATATTTAAATTCTGAAATTTATCTATAAATATTTATATATTGATATAATGCTATTTTCAATAGAAAAACCCTTTCACAAAAGGTCTTATGTCAATGCCACATATGACTTCCTCAAATCGACCCATTAATTTACTCCCGAAACAACGATTAAAATAAAATTACTAAATTATATAAAAATACCAAAAATTAGTTAAAATAGTATTTATAATGTTAAAATTTGCACAACATAAAGTTTAATTTGGATTCATGGAGTTTTGACACTTTTGGACACAAAGAAAACAGAATTTTTCGGAGTTCGGTGACATGACAAATGTCATAAATTGTTAAAAATAGCAAACGGATGAAAAACCTAACTTTCAGATATGCGTCGGAAAGGTACCGACGTCTAGATTCTGAATAAAAATATTAAAAGGTTAGAAACTGACCTTAGATAGACGAAAAGTGGCCCACAACAGAATTCATCAGTTCTGGATATCCTGTCGTAGAATCAACGCCACGGGCAAACCGTTTGGAACTAGGGGATCCGGCGATCAGAGGTTGGACTAGACACATAAGGGTAACTCTTAGATTTGGTTTTAGGAGAAAAAGATGAGAAAAAGTGGGTGAAACATCATCTACAATTCGACTAACCTGCTGTGACGTTTCAGACTTCGATTCGACGGAGTTTCGGCCCAAGTAGCGCGTCGTGCACCTCTCTAACGGCCGCAAGGTTGCTCCTATAGTTGGTAGGGTGGAAGAGGATGTTGAGAGGGACGTCCAAGTGGTGGTGGTTGGTGGAGAAATCGAGGAGAAATTTTATTTTGTGAAGAAATGGGGTCGGCTAGGGTTTCGGGTTTGGAGTGGTGGCCGCTAGGTTTGGGAGAATTTGTGGAGTAGTGGATGATTATGAAGAGAGGAAAAGATTAGGGTTGGTTTGTATTTATACTATTAGGACATGGGATTTGGTTTAATCTAATTTGGATATGATTTGGTTCTCCAAATCATACTATTATTAATAGGTTTCCTATTTTGGTTATATGTTTGACCATGCTAAATATATAAGGGAATATTGCATATGGCTGCAATTAAACCTCTAAAATTCTCTTAAATATATATATACTTGGTTTTGGTACTCCTAATTAGGCTCTAACTAGTAGGGTTGACTAGGTTAGGGTCCGAGTAGCATTACTAGTCAAATTGGACCCGAAAAATTAATTTAATGAGTCTCATGTGCCATTTGCAAATAAGTAGCACATGAAAACTCGATTGGATGGTGCACCCTAGGCATATGAATTGTAGACTCAACATGGGTCAAAACTAGGGTCATACGGTTTCGATCTATGTCAAGTCCCAAAAGCAAATTGGAAGTTTGCTTAAAATTACGTCAATGGCTCAAATTGGCCTAAGTTGGCCCAAAATTTTGCAAAGTCAAAGGAATGTTGAAAAACAAAATTGGATGGGACATGATATATCAAACTCAAGGTGGACGAGTCTAAAATTCAAATATGGAACTGGATTTGAGAAAACAATATTTGTTGTGCTTCCAAAATCAAAGTTACAACAAACTACTAACATAGTCATTATTGACTTTAATAATTTAAAATATCCATATAAAATAATTAAAAATAAAATCCAAAAATCTGGGGGCTTACAACCTACCCTCCTTAGAAAATTTCGTCCTCGAAATTAAAAAACACAATTATAAAAAGAAAATTTATCATAAGAATAATTAAGCTAAGACTTACCGGCATCTACGAATAAGTGGGGATAACGCTCACGCATAGAATCTTCACGCTCTCAAGTTGATTCTTCCGGAGAATGGTGCCTCCATGCAACACGAACCAGTCTAATCGCCTGCCCTCTGAGCATCTTCACACTCATATCCAAGATGCCTACCGGCTGCTCATCGTATGATAAACTGGGTCCCCACCGTGATCTCAGAGTGATCGACCACATGACTGGGATCAGTCACATACCTCCTCAACTGTGAGACATGGAACACATCATGCACTCCCTCTAGTGATGGGGGTAATGCAAGACGATATGCCACCTCTCCTACACGTTCAATAATATCGAACGGTCTAATATACCTTGGACTCAACTTTTCTCTACTCCCGAATCTAATGGTGCCCCACGTCGGTGGAATCCTCAGAAATACATGTTGTCCTTCCTTGAATTCCAGTGGTCGACGATACGTATCGGTCCAATGCTTCTGTCGGCCTTGAGCTTCCTGAAGATGATCCTGAATTCGCTTCACTTTTCGACTGACTGCGTCACAAGCTCTGGTCCAAGTATCTGTCGCTCTTACCTCTATCCTCTCGCGAAGTCTTCAAAATCTTGCATCTGTAGGTAACGTTGCGTTGATTCTATCCGCAGGTGACGAATATACTTCAAGATTGGCAAGTACTCATTATTGTCCCAGTATAATGACTTCTATTCCAAGCTCCTGAAGATCCTCTAATAACTGTGACTGAGCTGCCAAGAAATATGCAGTAGGCTTCCTACTCAAAGCATCTTCACTACGTTCATCTAGCCAGGATAGTACTGTAAATCTATGTCATAGTCTGTCATGAGCTCCAATCCGTCTATGTCTCATATTCAACTCATTTTGCATGAAAACATACTTCAAGCTCTTATGATCCGTAAATATCTCCACACGCTCTCCGTACAAATAATGCCACCATAACTTTAGTACAAGGATCACCGCTGATAACTCCAGTTCATGAGTAGGGTAATTCTTCTCATATACCATCATCTGCCTCGATGAGTAGGCTATGACATTTCCATGTTGCATCAAAACACATCCAAGTCTACTACCTGATGCATCACTATATACAACGAATCCTCCCGATCCAGAAGGAAGCGTCAAAATAGGTGTTGAGGTCAACCTCTTCTTCAACTCTTCAAAAGCCTTCTGACAATCTTCTGTCCATCGAAACTCTTAATCCTTGTGTATTAACCGCGTCATGGGCTCTGCAGTCCATAAGAAATTTTCTATGAACCTGTGATAATGCCCGGCAAGTCCGAGAAAACTCCTAACTTCTGCAACTGATGTTGGTGTCGGCCAAGACTTTACGGTAGCTATCTTCTCTAGATCCATTGAAAGTCCTTCTCCCAAGATAACGTGTCCAAGGAATGGAACTCTATCAAAGCAGAATTCACACTTACTAAGCTTACCATACAATCTCTCTTTCCTTAATACTCCCAACACAACTCTAAGATGCTTCTCGAAAATAAGCTAGAAAAAAAAAGATTAAAGTGTTTACTGTATAAGAATTCTAATAGCACTAGACATACCATTCTATCGTAGGTATAGTATTATAACCTATTCAATGATACTCGTCAGTTCACTCCTAGCAATTTCTCCTAACAGGCTCTACGCATCCGATATCCAGACACTCATATTCGACTCATAATCTTACTAGGATCCATCTCTAAGAAAATTCGTTTCTAGCTATCCAACATCACAATCACACCAATAATCTAGCTTAATTATATTCTATAATATAACTATAAGGTTTGTCTATTTTAGTCATTTGATAAGTAGAAGGTAACAAAAATCTAAGGTCGGGTCAAACAAACAAACCTATATACCAATTTCAAACAACGGTAGGGTCAAACAAAGCAGGAAGGTTTGTCGAATTATTTTCAAGAACGATGTGAAGCCAAACAAGATGCATAGGACATAGTCTCGGTAAGACTCGAGAACCATATATCTCCATGATTATGTCACATAAAGTTACTGCCACACCAGTGTGCATCTGGCTGCAAATAACTTTCTTGTTCCATAATACGACGGATGGCTGTAGTGCACATCTACCATGCCAGGTAATACAGGTCCTTGAGCTTATCTTGGCCAAATCCATGAAATATTTTTGAATTAACTTTTTTTTTACGAAAATATAGGAAAAATGTCAACATGCATAGGATATGGTTCAAGTAGAATTTGAGAAACATAGGTAGCCATGATGCCGTTATCTGAAGTCCTGCCTCGCCAGTATTTCTCAGGCTGCAAAAACTTTGATTCCGTAATACATGGATAAATATAATTTTTCAAACTTTTCCTTCAACCAATCCATAAAACACTATCCAACAACTTAGCGGAAAGGAACGAGAAGAAATACTCAGGAAGTCAACGAGAAAGGATTTAGTAAAACCCCAAGTAGATAAGAACACAAAAGCAATCATGTTGAGAAAGAAGATAATATGAAAGCAATCATGCAAAGAGTCTCAGAGAAGTCTATATTCCTAGTTGTAGATGTATCATCAAGTCCTATTCCTTAATTAGTTACAGGCTCATAGTAGTACGACTATTCTAGGTATCACTACGACTTTACAAAATTACGAAGACTCTACCAGCACCTATGACTTCTAGTGTCTATGCCTCTGCTTTTCTGATGTGATAGTATACATCCATTATGAAGATTTGTTTTGCTAGCATGAATAAATAAGGACTATGGTAGAACATAATCAAACTGGATGCAAATTAAGAAGTCAAGTGAGAGTTCAAAACGAAGTCAAGGAAGGTATCAAACATGTGGATGTGATCCTATAGGTATTTTCTATTCTAATTGCAGGCTCACGTCGGTACAATAACGTAACCGAAGTGATTAACGTCGACCTACATGGGCCACCACAAAAATATATAACGCCCCAGTCCCAAAATACGTGGGACTAGGTATACGAATACATGCCAGCAGTACTTCACCAATGGGCCAAGCTACACAACAAGCCCATTAGCGAAATACTTAAGTTGTAAATCATGATAACACCAAGAAATATAACACAGTCCACAGGTATATACATCTAATCACATCCACAGAGTCCACAAAGAGATCGAGAATAAATAAGGAAATGTCTCAAATATCCAACAATAGAAGTAACAAAGTCTGTGCAGGTAAAACATCTCGAAACCACATAAATAGAAAGAAAGTACAGATCAACTACAAGTTTGATGAAAAGAAAAGGAAATAATATAGCAAGACTAAATATGATTATAATATGATCACGAAAAATCCTCTAGCACTATCTCGCCCTCCTGTCCCGGTACGCCTCCGGTCTCAGCTCCCGAACCGTAAACCTCTGGGTAGTCTTCAGCTTCGTCTAAGCCTGGAAATAGCCAGGTCCTTAGAGGACTAGCAAGGTGCATAATATACATGCCAAGGTACAGAAATAAAAATATGAACTAGGGCAATCTACTATATCCGTCTATGTGCTATGCAAGTGAGATACTTTTCTACAATATCAGACCCCTTCCACTAAGGCTCACTAGCACCTCAGCAGGGTATTGTCCCCAGTACCTGTATCGTGGCACCAAGGACAATCAATTCTCGACAGTGATAATCCTTTACTCTGCTACACAGATAAAGGTCACTAAATAACGGGCCATACGACAATAGGTCTGATATTGTAGTCAAGTTCTCCCCAATTCCCATGTCTAGAATCTAGCAATGTCAAGCCTGTACAGTCATCTCGAAAGTAAAAACAATTCTGATAAAGAAATCTAGAATGCTAACACGAGATCAATACCACGAATAGTCATGTAAACCTCGCATCATGAATGTGTCGGTGTCCTGTGGTCAATCGTGTCAATGGACACATCAGTATGAACATAATGCCTAATGTCAATACTCGATGTCACTATCATGACATCGGTACCCGTCTATAAACGGACACTAAGTATCAACATCCTACGTCATGCAATGCTAATAAAAAAAAAATAACAAGACAAAAAAAAAGATCTGTAACGATGGCAAGGCACGCTTGCCTGTAACTGCTATCTGCGGGTAGGCCTGTCCAACTCCGGTGTCCTTGTCGATCCTCTCAAGCTCACCTATAATAATACACTCTATTTAATATTCTATATCAACATACCACATATAAATTATATGAGTATTTATGACTCCTAGTTGTCATAACGTTGCTACGATACTACATCTATTATATAAGTACATATAGGTAACAACGTCTCGTAAATACTTTACAATTATAATAAAATAATATATTTAAATTCTGAAATTTATCTATAAATATTTATATATTGATATAATGCTATTTTCAATAGAAAACTCTTTCACAAAAGGTCTTATGTCAATGCCACATATGACTTCCTCAAATCGACCCATTAATTTACTCCCGAAATAACGATTAAAATAAAATTAATAAATTATATAAAAATACCAAAAATTAGTTAAAATAGTATTTATAATGTTAAAACTTGCACAACATAAAGTTTAATACGGATTCATGGAGTTTTGACACTTTTGGACACAAGGAAAATAGAATTTTTCGGAGTTCGGTGACATGACAAATGTCATAAATTGTTAAAAATAGCAAACGGATGCAAAAACTAACTTTCAGATATGCGTCGGAAAGGTATCGACGTCTAGATTCTGAATAAAAATATTAAAAGATTAGAAACTGACCTTAGATAGGCAAAAAGTGGCCCACAACAGAATTCATCAATTTTAGATACCCTGTCGTAGAATCAACGCCACGGGCAAACCATTTGGAACTAGGGGATCCGGCGATCAGAGGTTGGACTAGACACATAAGGGTAACTCTCAGATTTGGTTTTAGGAGAAAAAGATGAGAAAAAGTGGGTGAAACATCATCTACAATTCGACTAACCTGCTGTGACGTTTCAGACTTCAATTCGACGGAGTTTTGGCCCAAGTAGCGCGTCGTGCACCTCTCTAACGGCCGCAAGGTTGCTCCTATAGTTGGTAGGGTGAAATAGGATGTTGAGAGGGACGTCCAAGTGGTGGTGGTTGGTGGAGAAATCGAGGAGAAATTTTATTTTGTGAAGAAAGGGGGTCGGCTAGGGTTTCGGGTTTGGAGTGGTGGCCGCTAGGTTTGGGAGAATTTGTGGAGTAGTGGATGGTTATGAAGAGAGAGGAAAAGATTAGGGTTGGTTTGTATTTATACTATTAGGACATGGGATTTGGTTTGATCTAATTTGGATATGATTTGGTTCTCCAAATCATACTATTATTAATAGGTTTCCTATTTTGGTTATATGTTTGACCATGCTAAATATATAAGGGAATATTGCATATGGCTGCAATTAAAACTCTAAAATTCTATTAAATATATATATACTTGGTTTTGGTACTTCTAATTAGGCTCTAACTAGTAGGGTTGACTAGGTTAGGGTCCGAGTAGCATTACTAGTCAAATTGGACCCGAAAAATTAATTTAATGAGTCTCATGTGCCATTTGCAAATAAGTAGCACATGAAAACTCGATTGGATGGTGCACCCTAGGCATATGAATTAAAGACTCAACATGGGTCAAAACTAGGGTCATACGATTTTGATCTATGTCAAGTCCCAAAAGCAAATTGGAAGTTGGCTTAAAATTACGTCAATGGCTCAAATTGGCCTAAGTTGGCCCAAAATTGCGCAAAGTCAAAGGAATATTGAAAAGCAAAATTGGATGGGACATGATATATCAAACTCAAGGTGAACGAGTCTAAAATTCAAATATGGAACTGGATTTGAGAAAACAATATTTGTTGTGCTTCCAAAATCAAAGTTACAACAAACTACTAACATAGTCATTATTGACTTTAATAATTTAAAATATCCATATAAAATAATTAAAAATAAAATCCAAAAATCAGGCGGCTTATATTTCGACCTCCCAGTCAAAAGTTATAGCCCTCCAAAGTTTCAACTGACCATAAAATGCAGGAGAATGGCCATTCTCCGTGTTAGAACACGAAAAATGTTAATTTCGCATGAGGGTGGCCATTCTCCGTGTTAGTAATACGGAGAATGGCATTCTCCGTCTTAATTTACACGGAGAAGGACCATTCTATGTGTTAGTAACATGGAGGATGGCATTCTCCGTCTTAATTTACACGGAGAATGGCCATTCTCCGTGCTAAATTACACGGAGAATGTCCATTCTTTGTCTTAATTTACACGAAGAATGGCCATTCTTTGTGTTAGTAACATGGAGAATGGCATTCTCCGTCTTAATTTACACGAAGAATACTATTCTCCGTGCTAAATTACACGGAGAATGACATTCTCCGCCTTAAATTACACGGAGAATGGCCATTCTTCTTGTAATTTAGCACGGAGAATGGTCATTCTCCGTCTAAATTTATACGGAGAATGGTCATTCTCTGTGTTAGTAACATGGAGAATGGCATTCTCTGTCTTAATTTACATGGAGAATGCCATTCTCCGTGCTGAATTACACGAATGGCCATTCTCCGTCTTAATTTACACGGAGAATGGTCATTCTCCGTGTAATTTAGCACGGAGAATGTTCATTCCAATGTTAAAACGCAGGAGAATGGCCATTATTCGTGTTAGAAACACGAAAAGCTATTCTCCGTATTATTTTACACGGATAATGGCCATTCCCAGTATTAAAACGTAGGAGAATGACCATTCTCCGTGTAATTTAGTACAGAGAATGGCATTCTCCATGTCATTTAACACGGTGAGAATGTTCATTCTAGTGTTAAAACGCAGGAGAATGGCCATTCTCCGTGTTAGAAACACGAAAAAAGCCATTCTCCGTGTTATTTTATACGGAGAATGGCCATTCCTAGTGTTAAAACGTAGGAGAATAACCATTTTCCGTGTAATTTAGTACGGAGAATGGCATTCTTCGTGTCATTTAACACGGAGAATGGTCATTCTTCGTGCTAAATTACACGGAGAATGGCCATTCTTCGTGTTAAATGACACGAAGAATGGTCATTCAAATGTTAAAACACAGGAGAATGGCCATTCTCCGTGTTAGAAATACGGAGAATGTCATTCTCCGTTTTAGTAACGCGGAGAATGCCTAATTTACACGGAGAATGGCATTCGCCTTGTTAAAATGCAGGAGAATGACTATTCTTCGTGTTATATCGACGGAGAACAGTTGACAGAAACTTAATTATTTATTTTTTTGTTTTGTTAAAAATTTTTTTACATGAATAAAGATTCAAGAGTTTTCGTTCTTCTTTCAAAACGATGCTAACTCTTATGGAAAAGAAGAAAATCTTCTCTCCATAATTGACCTAATTGTTGGAAAAGAAGAGGAAGAAGAAGAAGAAGAGCGATGATCGGAGTTCGACTGAAAAAAAAAAGCACGGTGAACTACGAACGATCTTTGCGATCTCTGCTGAAGATGAGAGCAATGGAATCAGATTTCTCGTGAAGAAGAAGAAGAAGAAGAAAACAACGAGAATCGCAATCCAAATCTGAGTTTGTGCGGAGGGATAGTTATGATATTATAAATACAGAGCATCTAAAGGGAATCTTGGAATACTTAACGTAGAAATATATAATTCTGGGCATTTCATAAAACCCATCCTGCGGGTGGATTTTTCATAAAAACTAACCCCGAAATTGGGTTTCTCAGCAATTTCCATATATATATATATATATATATATATATATATATATATATATATATATATATATATATATATATATATATATATACTAGTCTACATGTACGTGCTTTGCACGTATTTTAATTAAATATCAGAAGGTCAGTTATCGTCTTTTTATTTTTTTAGGTGATTATTAATCGTGTGTGTGTTTATTTTTTACAATGCCAAGAGATTTAAAGTACAAATTTTGTTCTTTTTTTAAAATTTTCTATTGAGAATAATAATCTTTGAAAAATAGTAATGATAGAAAAGTCTATTACAATTGGAACATGAAAAGTTGTATGAAAAAAGCGAAACTTGCATGCAAACTTTATTGCTTTGACTCTTAAACATAAATGGCATGCAAGTTGATATAATAATATCATGTTTATAAAATATTCAAGGGTATTTTAGGAATTCAAAAGTTTCACCACCAAGTTTTCCTATTATATATTAGAATATATATATATATATATATATATATATATATATATATATATATATATATATATATATATATATATATATATATTACGGGTTGAGAAAATACACGTGTGGTCTCTTCAAAATCTATTTCACTTAAAAAAATTTAAATCTTTCCCTTGAAAAAACAAACATGTCTCTATCTTAAAGATAAGTCTATTCATCTTTAAATAGTTATAGATTTTTTTGTCTATCTTAAAAGAATAGAGATAAATAAGTTAATTTTTTTTTAAGTACAGATGGATTTTTAATAAAAGTATCTTTAAAAATAAAGATACCTCTAAAATTATATTTAAAAATGGTAATTTTAATGTTAATATTAATGTTAGTTTTAATATTATTTCAAATGTTAATTTTTTGTTGTTAATATTATTGTTGATATTAATTTTAATTTTAGCATTAATTTTAATTTTAACATTAAAATTAACATTAAAAAACTTATATTAAAATTAATATTAATATTAAAAAATTAAATAAAATTAAGATGTAAATTTAAATTAAATTAAATTTAACATTAACATTAGCATTAACATTAACTTTAACATTAAAATTAAAATTATGTTAAAAGTAACAATTGAAATTAATATCAACATTAATACACGTTCTTGGAGAGCCTGTTGATAATTTAGGTCTTGTAGATACTCGTACAACATCTCCTATTCATAGATCTGCGCCTGCCTTTATACAGTATGATTAACATTAAAACTAATTTTTAAAGGTATATTTATTTCTAAATTTAAAAAAAAAAATCTATCTCCATTTTGAAAATAAAATAATCTCTATTTTAAAAAATAAATTAATCTCTCTTTGTTTAAAAATAAATAGATAGATAAGCCTTATTTTCTAAGATAGAAATATGTTTATTTTTAAAAGGAGAGATTTAAATTTTTAAAGAGAAAGAAATTCTGAAGAGAAACATACGTATATCTGGGCTCGATATTTTTGAATTTTTTTTCTCTCCGTATAAAATGCTCTATCCCGTAAACATTTTTCTTAAAGTTATCCCGTAAAAAAGGGGACTGTATATATATCTATTCTACTATATAATAGAAAATTTTGGTGGTGAAACTTTTGAATTCCTAAAATATTTTTTAGTAGTTTATCTATTCTACTATATAATAGGAAAACTTGGCGGTGAAACTTTTGAATTCCTAAAATACCCTTGAGTATTTTATCTATCTATTCTACTATATAATAGGAAAAGTTGATGGTAAAACTTTTGAATTCATAAAATATCCTTGAGTATTTTATCTATTCTACCATATAATCTATTCTACTATATAATAGAAAATTTTGGTGGTGAAATTTTTGAACTCCTAAAATACCGTTGAGTATTTTATCTATTCTACTATATAATAGGAAAATTGGTAGTAAAACTTTTAAATTCCTAAAATACTCTTGAGTATTTTATAAATATAATGTTATTGTGTCAACTTGCATATCATTTATGTTTAATAGTCAAAGCAATAAACTTTGCATGCTATGAAGTTTTTTTTTTCTATACAACTCTTCATGTTTCAAAGGTTATTATTCTCAATAGAAAATTTTAAAAAATAACAAAATTCGTACTTTGAATCTTTTTGGCATTTAAAAAAAAACATACACACATGAATAACCACCGGGAAAAGACGGAATGACGACAGCTAACCTTATGATATTCTAATTAAAACGTGCAAAACACGTACATGTAAACTAGTATATATATATATATATATATATATATATATATATATATATATATATATATATATATATATATATATATATGGAAAAACTATACTTTTCGGGAGCGGGACGTGACACCATCTCACTAGAATTATAGTCATACCTAGGTCATGACTCTATAACCATGCCAAAACATTTTCAACTTATTGATCATGCATAAAGACCTTCTTGTATAATTAATCATATTTCAATTATATTTTGACCATTGTGACAAGATGTGATGACCATAGTTCGTAATTACGTATTTTGGAATACGTGTATGTATCTGACTCGTATTGCATGTCTCCTGGCTTGGTTCGGCTTGTTTGGGTTGGCTTGGTTCGGCTTGGGTTGTTTATTGTTCATCATGAACCAAGGGGAGAACCCTTACCTACCACCACCATCCCCATTTATTAACCCAACACTCTTTCTCTCTCCTCATTCACTCTTCTTCTTCCTCACCATTACTCTCCACCTACACCCAAGAGCCCTAGGCAAGTGCAACTTGCTTCATGATGGATCTCAAGTTTTATTGTTCCATTCTCTTTTTTACATGATTATAAGCCTCTTTAGAACTTAGAGTTTTTAATTTTTATGGATAGATTCTTCTAGATCTACGTTGCAACTTGGGGTTTCATAAGTTCATGGAGTTTTTCTTGGTTTTGATCTACTAAAACTTTCTATTTTCAAAAACAAATAGTTCCATGAGCAAGAGCACGAAATTTTGTGTGAATTTTGTTTTTGATTCACCTCATTTCGAGTTAAAATGAAGTTTTTATGGCCAAAACAAGTTTTCTGGATTTTTTATGTCGGCTGAGTAAGATTTTACGCTGGGAACCCTGAAATTGCGTATTTGTGACGCCCCAGAACCAGAATACTGGAGAGCAGGGGCGTACATAGCCAGCTACGTATATTGAAATGGAATCCACCTCGCTATACAGTCACGGCTGTCTAGATATGAGGGTTTACTACAAGCCAACGGTCTCTTAAGATCAAGCCTATTGTCTCAATCTCAAGCAAGTAATAAAGTTACAAGATGTTAGACCACCAAATATACAATAAAAGGCATCCCAAATATTACATATTCAGCTGATCATGAAGCTAGTCATACAAAATGCGAGGACTAGCAAGAGTTAAGTCATACATGATCAACCCTAGGATTTGTTAATCATGTTTACAGCCCGTAGGCAGACAGTAAGTAAATATGCATCGAGCTAACAGATGCTCGTCGGCTAAACGCCTCAAAAGAATAATTTTACAATGTAGTGAGCGAATCAAAATGAAAAACCCACTCGTAGCCCAGGTTCCTTCTAGTCGCCACCATTGGGCTGGTGGTTCGGTAGATCCTCGGGTGCTGCTCCGAAATCTGACCACACAAAACCAGCTGGGTCAAACCCCAGAAAGAGCAAGTGCCACAAGGAGGCCACGCAATAAGAACAAAAGCCAGCATATCAGAACATAAGGTGTAGAAGAAAGGAACAAGTAATAAAGAGTACAACAGGATAATAACGACTAGGGACGTGAAACCATTCCGGGAGCCAGGTTACAACCCGTAAACCAAACAAGGACCAGGGTTGTAACCCTTCGCCTGAATAGCACTATGTATCTACCCATTTATTATTAAAGATAAGTAAAACAATCATGTTCTGGAGTACCAGGTACTGGGACTAGACGAGACTTAGACAAGGCTGGACACCATCCATTCACAAGCGGCCAAGCAAATACTACGGCTTACTACTTAACTAACTAGGGTTATCACAAGCCTAATTACTAACAAGATGCAAACGAGAACTTCCCAGTCCCAAGCCCTGTAGACTATCCAGTTATCCTTCCGCGGGTTGAGAGTATGGTTGGGTACATCGTCCAGGAGACGATATACCCTTAGGTGACTTAGAGGGTGCAACACGTGACAGTGTGCTGGAAATGTGCCCTACTCGTCGGCAGGCTACAAGTCCATTTAAAGTGCCCAGATAACGAGATCGCCTGTGACTGGAAATTCTCCATGAACTATAGTTTGATCTAGTCATTAGCCTAATCCATATTCAGTGTGAATCCCTGACCGTGGTAACCAGGGAGTCACGTCCTAGACATGATGCAAGACAAGACAAGTGGATTGCACAAGGCAGCAAGAATGAACACCCACGGAGTCAGAGTTGATTATATGAGTCAAGTTAGCCATCGCAACCGCATTCAAGTCAAGTCAAGTTACAAGTTACAGGTTACAGTTACAAGTCGGGAGTACGCCGCCACGGGCCACTATCAAGTTATCCAGTTACAAAGATTAATTATGGATCACAGGTCACAAGTCAAGAGCGCACCCATCGGGTCACTATCAAGAAGATCAGAAAGCACTAGGATCATAAACCACAAAATTCACGAAAACCGTACTAGTCATAAGCAAAACACCGAAAAACCGTGCCAGTTCGTGTTGGATCGAGACAGTCGTGTTGTGTGGAACAAGATCTCAAAAAATCCAATCCACAAAAGAGGAGCCAAGTCCAAGGAAATAAAACCAAATTACCATGGACAAGTAGGTTGCGCAGGGGGTCGGATTGCGCTAGGGGGAATGGGCTGTGCAGGGGAATGAACTGCGCTGAAGTTGGGTTGTGCTAGGGTCGGCGTGCGCTGAGAGCGGATTGCGCAGGGTTAAGCTACGCTAGAATTGGGTGGCGCTGGAGCCAAGCCGCGCAGGGTGTGAGCTGCGCTGAGGTCAAGCGTGCTGGGGAGCGAGCTGCGCCGAGGTCAAGCGTGCCAATGGAAGGAAGGCGCTGGAGCTAAAGAGCGCCAGCGCGGGTCATCCCAGCGCAAAGCGCTGGCCGAGGAGTTGCGCAGTTTGGCCATGCGCTAAAGAGCGCTGGCCGAGGATCATCTCCTCCAACTGGCCGAGAGGAAACCCCAAGAACATCAAATTTCCAATCTTCATATCTTAGCCAAAACAAAACCAAATTTGGACTTTCAAAGTTCTAACTTGTGTAAAATTGAATTCTCTTCCACATGGAAGCCTCAAAACAAGGAAAAATCTAAGTTTAATAGATCAAAAGCAAGAAAATCTGAAAATGGTTAAAACTTAGATCTAGAAAAATGGAAGCTCCAAATCACAAAATGTCAAGTTCTAATGTTGTTCACCATGGCCTAATCTAGCTAATGGATAAATAAAATAGGGTGCTTATTTGGTGGCAAGGTGCACTTGCCTATGGAGGTTGGGTGTTGTGTGGAGGAAGGAAGAAGAAGATGAAGAAATTAATGGAAGTTATAAGGAGAAAGAAAGTTAGGTAGAATTTTAATGAGGGAGGGTGTGTTGTTTTGAGGGTGGAGGTTAACTAAGGGTGGTCCAATGCATACTAAACAAAACCAAACCAATTCCTTCTCCATAAAATAAAACCACGCCAGGTCAAAAAATCCATTTTACGAGAAAACCAAAATCCGCAAGTTAAGTCAAAACACAATTACAGGCCAGAATCTGAGAAAATAAAATACAGGTCCGAAATACATATACGCCTAATTAAAATACGTATTCCGAAATACGGACGTTACAGTATTTTATGCTGGATAGCATCCAGAATGTAAGATTTTACGCAGGGAACCCTGAAATTGCGTATTTTACGCTGGATAGCATCCAAAATATAAGAATTTACGCAGGAAAGCCTAAAATTACGTATTTTACGCTGGAAAGTGTCCAGAATGTAAAATTTTACTCTGGGAACCCTGAAATTGCATATTTTATGCTGGATAGCATCCAGAATGTAAGATTTTACGCATGGAACCCTGAAATTGCGTATTTTACGCTGGATGGTACCCAAAATATAAAATTTTATGCTGGAACCCTTCCCTTTTACGTATTTTACGCAGAATTGAATTTTTGGCATGAAAAGTGCACAGAATGACTGTTTTTGCCAAGTTTAGCTATTTTTTAGCCAGAATTTCAAAAAACTTAAAACATAAAAGTTTTAGATCTTTGTCTTGCCTTTCCGAATATCTCTGGAGCACCTTATTTTGAGTTCGTATGTGGAAGTTATTTCCCGTCTCCCCTGAGCCGCATGATTCCTCCACAACTCTTGCACCCTGTTTATATTTAGTTATTACATATACGCTTATACCAGGTTAAATGTTAATTTTAAATATGTTCCATGACATAATGGTGATCCGTTATGGTACACTTTTGATAAATGATATAACATGATAGTGGCCCGTCGTGGCGCACTCTTGATAGTGAATTTGACATGATATATATCTCGAATGCTGTTGCAACGGCTAGCATGTCATGACCGAATTGAATGGCCTGGACACCGTGGGTGATTGTATTTGTATAAAATAAACCAGTACTGTCTTGCATCATGTCTAGGATAGGGATCCCTGAGTACCATGGTAAGGGATACCTACAGTAATTGAATAAGGCTAATAAACTAGAATAATTTAGTAGACATGAAGAGATTCCCAGCTACAGGCAATCTCGTTATCTGGGCGCATTAAGTGGACTTGTAACCTACCGACGAGTAAGGCATATTTTCAGCCCACAGTCACGTGTTGTATTCTTCATAAACGGACATTCGATCCGGATAACCGGATGGTCTGCAGGACTTGTGGCTGTTGGGATAATCTTATTGTATCTTGCTAATAACTAGGCCTGTGATAACCCTAGTTAGTTAAAAGTATCAAGCCGTACTCTTGATTGCCGTGATTGATTGGATGGAGTTTATTCCATCTTAGTCTTATCCTGATCCTGTGCAAGATTGTGACATGAC
Source organism: Iris pallida (assembly GCA_029216955.1). Classification (NCBI taxonomy): domain Eukaryota; kingdom Viridiplantae; phylum Streptophyta; class Magnoliopsida; order Asparagales; family Iridaceae; genus Iris; species Iris pallida. The sequence goes on from JANAVB010042018.1 coordinate 11,478,950, forward strand.
ATGATTATTGATGCTTGCCTTAACAATAACGATCAGGGGTCCAATTTTGTTCAGGCAAAGGGTTACAACTTCGGTCCTTGTTTGGTTTAAGGGTTGTAACCTGGCTCCCGGAGCAGTTCTGTGTCTTCTCTTCGTTTATTGTCTTATTGTTCCCATGCCATGCTCGTCATTGTTTTGTCTTACTTCAATAATATGACGATTAATTATATTGGCCTTAACAATAAAGATCAGGGGTCTAGTTCTGTTTAAGCGAAGGGTTACAACCTCGGTCTTTGTTTGGTTTAAGGGTTGTAACCTGGCTCCCGGAGCAGTTCTGTGTCCTCTCTTTGTTATTATCTTGTTACCTTACCAATAGTATTTGAGACGGGTTTTTATTCAGGTGAAGGGCTGCAACCTCGGTCTTTGTTTGGTTTAAGGGTTGCAGTCTGGCTACTTGAATGGTTTTCTCATACTCAATTTATTATTGTTATCTCTATTATTATCAGTTTTTTTTATAAGTTCTCTTTAATTATTCACTTGTGATATGTTGGTTTTTAGTTCCTAAGTGAAGCCTCCTTTGTGACACTTGCTCTTTCTGGGGTCTGACCCAGCTGGTTTTGTGTGGCCAGATATCGAAGCAGCACCAGAGGATCCACCTGTCTTCCAGCCAGATGGTGACCACCAGGCGTAATCCTAGCAACGAGTGGGTTTCTTTTTGTCCTCCTACTTTATTGTAAAAATTAATCTTTTGAGGCGTTTAGCCGACGAGCACGTGTTAGCCCGTATTGCACCTTTATTTACTGTCCGCCTACGGGCTGTATCATGATTGACAGATCCTAGGGTTGATCATGTATGAATGATCTCTTGCTAGTCTTGACATTTTGTACGACTAGCTCCATGATCATCCAATATGTAATGTATGGGACGCCTTGCTATTATATATTTGGTGCTCTGACATCTTGTAACTATTATTGATTGCTTAAGATTGAGACAATAGGCTGGTTCATGACCATAGAAGACTGTTGGCTTGTAGTTAAACCCTCATGTATCTAGACAGCCGTGACCGTATAGCGAGGTTGGTTGCACTTCAATATGCGTAGCTGGCTATGTACGCCTCCGCTCTCAAGTATTTTGGTTCTGGGGCGTTACATGGTTTAAGTGGTGGCCCATACAGGTCTTATAAATCAAGATATGTGAGGGTTTATCGAATAGATGTCTCAATCAGCACTCGCCCTTGATCTCTGCTTGTATTTTCTGAATCCCTGTAATCTTGACCTGATCACATGCTTGTATCGTTGATCTGTCCTGGTCCTTTCTTATTATTCCCTATGTCGTCTTCTTCAGCGGCATTGTTCCTGGACCTGCCAATCAGCAAGGCGGAACACCTCCCGTAGACCAGCAGCAACCCGGAGATCAAGCCCAACATTCCGGAGTAGCCTCCAGAGTCATTCCTACTGGAGGAGAGCCACCAGTTCAGCCCATCCAGCCTGCAGAGCCTGATGATGGCACTTTGGTAGGTCTCATCAGGTCACTATTAGCCTCCCAGGATCGTCGAGGAGATGCCTTGCACCAGGCGGTAGCAGACGCTTTAACCAGAAGAGGTCATCAGGGTAATAGTACGGCCAACAGCTTCAAGAGCTTGAACCCTCCCTTCTTCGACGGCAGTGAAGATGCGATCGCTGCAGATGCATGGCTTCAGGACACAGAGGTGATTCTAAAAGCAGCCAGGACTCCAGAGAACGAGAAGGTGGTCGTGGTGCGCCTACAGTTATTAGATCTTGCCCGCAGCTGGTGGGCAGCGCAGGCCGTTGGATTAGTGGCCCCTATTGCCTGGGCAGTATTCAGGGAGAGATTCCAGACATACTATTTTGATGTTGTAGCTCGGTAAGATCTACAGACGAGGTTCACCAATCTAAAGCAGATGGACAGGACGGTCGATGGATATACGGCCGAGTTTTCCAGGCTTAGTCGGTTTGCTCCACCTTGGTGGCAACTGAGTATGATAGAGCCCAGCGGTTCCAGCAGGGGCTTCACCTCGAGATCTTGTTAGCAGTGGAGCAGTTTGAGCATCAAACTTTTGATGCAGTATTGAGAGCAGCTAGGAGGCATGAGTATACCTCCCAGAGGATCATGGATAGGGCCGAAGGTCGGAAGCAATCTCACAGCCAGATGAATCAGTCTTCAGCACCAGCCTCGGCGGCCAGGGCTTTGACCATTGGAGCTCCGAGGCGGGCGGTCTCAGTGACGTCGGTTCAGCATTCCATCCCGATGCACCCTCAGCAGCAGAAGCAGAAGCAGTCTTCCGCAGTGGGATGTTCACACTGCGGGAAACCAGGGCATGTGGTATCAGAGTGTCGCAGAGCACAGGGTTTGTGCTTAGTTTGTGGTACCCCGGACCACAGGGTTGGGAACTGTTCGAACAGGGGGAGTTCATCGGCCTTCTCTAGTCCTTCAGTTAGTGGACCAGCACCAGTCCAGCAGCAGCAGCAGCTGCAGTACCCGTTCCCGAGGCCATTGCCGACGCAGGCCCAGGTATTCCAGCAGCAGAGACCGCAGCAGTATGCCCAAGCCCAAGCCCTGATCCAGAGCAGGCAGAGGAATTTTTAGCAGAGGGGACCCGCACCCAAAGGATATGGTCAAGTGCTGGCCTTGACCATGGGAGAGGAAGGAATAGCACCCGATGAGGTAGTGGCAGGTACTATTCTCGTCAACACATTTCTAGCTTCAGTATTATTTGATTCTGGTGCCTCGCATTCATTTATGTCTACACGATTCGCGACACGGATAGGGCTGGAGCCCGAGTCATTATCAGTAAGGCTCAATATACTTACTGGTAACGGTCTTGTGGGAGTAGATAGAGTGTTTTCCTCGTGTCGGGTCATAGTTAGCATAGAGAGTTTCCTGCTAGGTTGATAGAATTCTCGATGGCCGATTATGATGTGGTCTTAGGAATGGATTGGTTGAGGGACCAGTATGCCAGGATAGATTGCCATATTGGCAGGGTTGCTTTTAGCATCCCAGGCGAGCCGGAGTTTTCCTTCTCCCGAGGCAAAGTTGAACCTTCTCCTCTCGTATTACGGATGGCAGTAGTAGCAGTGCAGTTACCTCGGATCATCGAGGAGTTTCCAGATGTTTTCCCAGAAGAGCTCCCAGGAATGCCGCCAGAGCGAGAGATCGAGTTCACCATAGACTTGATCCTCGGGACCGCACCTGTGTCAGAGAGAGTTTACAGAATGGCACCGTCAGAATTGGAGATATTGTACAAAATAATTGAAGAACTCAGAACCAAGGAATTCATTCGTGCTCGTGGATCGCCTTGGGGAGCCCCGATGCTTCTTGTGAAAAAGAAGGATAGTACGTCCAGATTATGTGTTGACTATCGTACCTTGAACTCAGTGACAATCAAGAACAGATATTCTCTCCCAAGGATAGATGACTTATTTGATCAACTCAGAGGAGCAGCAGTATTCTCGAAGATAGATTTGCGGTCAGGGTACCATCAGATCAGAGTCAGAGGGCAGGACATCCCGAAGACAGCTTTCAGATCCCGGTATGGGCATTGGGAGTTTCTTGTTATGCCCTTTGGAGCAACTATTGTGCCGAATGTATTCATGGACCTCATGAATCGTATCTTTATGCCTTATTTGGATCAGTTTATGATTGTGTTCCTAAACAACATCCTGGTCTACAGTAAGAGTGAAGCGGAGCATGATCAGCATCTTCGAGTTGTCCTCCAGATTCTCAGAGAGCACCAGTTGTATGCCAAGTTTAGTAAATACGAGTTCTGGCTCGATCATATTTCGTACTTGGGCCATATCATCACCAGAGGAGGAGTAGAAGTGGATCCCCAAAAGATCGTGGCCATTGAAACGCGGCCGGTACCTAGCACAGTGACAGAAATTCACAGTTTTCTTGGCTTGGCCGGCTACTATCGGCGATTTGTTTCAGACTTTGCTCGGATTTCAGCGCCATTGACCCAGTTAATCCTTAAGGATGTGCAGTTTGCTTGGACAGCAGAATGTCAGGATTCTTTTAAGAAGTTGAAGCGAGGCTTGATGACGGCTCCTATTCTCACGCTTCCAGATGGGACCGGAGGATTCTCAGTGTATTGTGATGCTTCAGGCCGAGGTTTAGGATGTGTTCTGATGCAGCATAGGAAGGTAATAGCTTATGCGTCACGACAACTTCGTGATCATAAGAGGAATTACCCAACCCATGACTTGGAGCTGGCAGCAGTAGTGTTTGCACTTAAGCTTTAGAGACACTACTTGTATAGAGATAGGGTAGAGATTTTCACCGATCACAAGAGCCTGAAGTATGTGTTCATTCAGAAGGATCTTAACATGCGTCAGAGGAGATGGCTAAAGCTGCTTATGGATTATGATGTCAACCTGCAGCATCATCCTGGGAAGGCCAACGTCGTTGCAGATGCATTGAGCAGGAGAGCCAGAGTTTATTTCCTAACAGCATAACCAGAGCTGTTAGCCGATCTTCAGAAAATAGATATAGAAGTTGTCCTCCCTTCCAGTGTGGCATTGATGGCCAGCATGCAAGTTCAGTCCACTATAGTCGAGAGGATCCGGATGGCGCAGTCAGCCGATTCCAAGCTTCAGCGACTCAGAGCAGAGTGTGAGGCAGGACGAAGACCAGAGTTATGTGTCCATGAAGACGGTACACTTCGACATAGGAAGCGTCTTTATGTACCCAGTAGAGATATCAGACAGGAGGTCATGGCAGAAGCTCACAGTTCTCAGTATTCGATTCATCCCGGTGGCACGAAGATGTACCGAGATATCCGTCAGCACTTTTGGTGGAATGGCATGAAAAGGGAGATAGCTCGGTTTGTCTCTCGATGTTTGGTTTGCCAATAAGTCAAGGCTGAACATCAGAGGCCAGCTGGACTTCTTCAGCCCTTGCCAATTCTAAAATGGAAGTGGGAGCATATAACCATGAATTTCGTGACTGGATTACCTAGGTCCCCGGCCGGTAGAGATGCTATATGGGTTATAGTTGATCGGCTCACGAAGGTGGCTCACTTTCTCCCATTCAGAGTTGGTCAGTCGACGGCTCAGCTAGCAGGGATGTACCTCAGGCAGATTGTCAGGCTGCATGGTATTCCAGTCAGTATCACCTCGGACCGAGATTCAAGATTTACGTTGCATTTTTGGCCTAGTCTGCAAGAGAGTTTGGGAACTCACCTCCAGTTCAGCTCAGCTTATCACCCGCAGACAGATGGTCAGTCGGAGTGCACGATCCAGACTCTTGAGGATATGTTAAGATCTTGTACGCTCGACTTCGGTGGTTCGTGGAAAGATCACCTGCACCTGGTGGAGTTCTCGTACAACAACAGTTTACAAGCTAGCATCCAGATGGCACCGTTCGAGGAACTGTATGGTAGGAAGTGCAGATCCCCACTAGCATGGGACGATGTTGGAGAAAGGCAGATGCTTGGTCCCGAGTTGATCACTCAGACAGTTGAAGTGGTCAGGAGAGTCAGAGATCATCTTCGCGTTGCATAAGATCGTCAGTGCCATTGGGCCGATTCTTATCGGCGTCCCCTTGAATTTTCTGTCGGCGATCATGTATTCCTTAGGATCTCGCCTAACCGTAGCGTCATTCGTTTCGGCATACCAGAAAAGCTTAGTCCTAGGTATATAGGACCGTTTGATATCCTGGAACGAGTAGGAGATGTGTCCTATCGTCTCGCTCTTCTACCGTTTCTGAGTGAGGTGCATGACGTGTTCCATGTATCCCAACTGCGACGGTATATCCCGAACCCGAGCCACATCCTGGATCATTCGGAATTGGTTGTTGGTACCAACCTTTCGTATGAGGAGAGGCCTGTATCCATATTGGACTAAAGAGAGAAGACACTCAAGAACAAGACTATCAAGTTAGTCTGTGTTGCTTGGGGTCATCACTCCTTGGGTGAGTCAACGTGGGAGCGTGAGGATGATATCCGATCGCGATATACCGATCTGTTTGACTCGTAAGGTATAATGTCTTTCTTATGCCTTACGCTCTAAATTTCTTGCTTGAAATGAATGATTACATGGTAGATTGCTTGAATATAGCTTGTCATTGCCTCTCTAGCCTCTTAATTAAATTTTGAGGGCAGAATTCTTTTAAGGTGGGTAGAGTTGTGATGACCATAGTTCGTAATTACGTATTTTGGAATACGTGTACGTATCTGACTCGTATTGCATGTCTCCTGGCTTGGTTCGGCTTGTTTGGGTTGGCTTGGTTCGGCTTGGGTTGCTTATTGTTCATCATGAACCAAGAGGAGAATCCTTACCTACCACCACTATCCCCATTTATTAACCCAACACTCTTTCTCTCTCCTCATTCACTCTTCTTCTTCCTCACCATTACTCTCCACCTACACCCAAGAGCCCTAGGCAAGTGCAACTTGCTTCATGATGGATCTCAAGTTTTATTGTTCCATTCTCTTCTTTACATGATTATAAGTCTCTTTAGAACATGGAGTTTTTAATTTTTATGGATAGATTTTTCTAGATCTACGTTGCAACTTGGGGTTTCATAAGTTTATGGAGTTTTTCTTGATTTTGATCTACTAAAACTTGTTATTTTTGAAAACTAATAGTTCCATGAGCAAGAGCATGAAATTTCGTATGAATTTGGTTTTTGATTCACCTCATTTCGAGTTAAAATAAAGTTTTTATGGCCAAAACAAGTTTTCTAAATTTTTCATGTCGGCTGAGTAAGATTTTGCGCTGGAAACCCTGAAATTGCGTATTTTACGCTGGATAGCATCAGAATGTAAGATTTTACGCTGGGAACCCTAAAATTGCATATTTTATGCTGGATAGTGTCCAGAATGTAAGATTTTACGCTGGGAACCCTGAAATTGCATATTTTACGCTGGATAGCATCCAGAATGTAAGATTTTACGCAGAGAACCTTGAAATTGCATATTTTACGCTGGATAGCATCCAAAATGTAAGATTTTACGTAGAAAACCCTGAAATTGCGTATTTTACGCTGGATAGTGTCCAGAATGTAAGATTTTATGCTGGAAACCCTGAAATTGCGTATTTTACGCTGGATAGCATGCAGAATGTAAGATTTTACGCAGGGAACCCTGAAATTGCGTATTTTATGCTGGATGGTACCCAGAATGTGAAATTTTACGCTGGAACCCTCCCCTTTTGTGTATTTTATGCAGAATTAAATTTTTGGCATAAAAAGTGCACATAATGACTATTTTTGCCAAGTTTAACTATTTTTTAGCCGGAATTTCGAAAAACTTAAAACATGAAAGTTTTAGATCTTTGTCTTGCCTTTCCGAATATCTATGGAGCACCTCATTTTGAGTTCGTATGTGGAGGTTATGCCCCGTCTACTCTGAGCCGCATGATTCCTCCACAACTCTTGCACCCTGTTTATATTCAATTATTGCATATACGCTTATACCAGGTTAAATGTTAATTTTAAATATGTTTCATGACATAATGGTGACCCGTTATGGTGCACTTTTGACAAATGACATGACATGATAGTGGCCCGTCGTGGCGCACTCTTGACAGTGAATTTGACATGATATATATCTCGAATGCTGTTGCGACGGCTAGCATGTCATGACAGAATTTAATGGCCTGGACACCGTGGGTGATTGTGTTTGTACAAAATAAACCAGTACTGTCTTGCATCATGTCTAGGATAGGGATTCCTGAGTACCACGGTCAGGAATACCTACAGTAATTGACTAAGGCTAATAAACTAGAATAATTCAGTAGACATGAAGAGATTCCCAGCTACAGGCAATCCCGTTATCTGGGCGCATTAAGTGGACTTGTAGCCTACCGACGAGTAAGGCATATTTCCAGCACACAGTCACGTGTTGTATTCTTCATAAACGGACATTCGACCCGGATAACCGGATGGTCTGCAGGGCTTGTGGCTGTTGGGATAATCTCATTGCATCTTGCTAATAACTAGGCCTGTGATAACCCACTACAAAATTATGGTAATTTAGCGACTAACCTATATTTTTTTTGCTAATTTAACGACTAACTAGCGACTTATTTTCAAGTAATTGACAATTTAGTTTAATGAACAAGATAGTTCATCGTAATTTCATCGCTAGTTAGTTGATAAATTTATAAAATTACTTAGCGACTAAAATTTTTCATTGCAAAAGAGTCGGTAATATCTGTATTATAGAGTCAACATTTTTGCGACTAAAATTTCAGTCGCTACCAAAACCTGAACCAATATTCTTTTCCCCCTAAAACTCGAAGTCATTGCCTTCTCCCCCCAAAACCTAAATTTTTCACCAAAATTTTCCCTCTTCACAACTTCTCCCGACCTCTCAACTCTCCCTCCTCACAACTCTCTCCCGTCCTCACCCCCTCCTCCTAACAACTCACCACCGGGGATCCGCCGCCCCATCGCACCGTCGCCCCGCCGCCCACACCGGAGCCCCGTCGCCCACATCCGACCCCCTCCTCCTTCTCTTTTTGCCCACATCGGAGCCTCCTCCTCCTTCCACTGATTTCTGCCACCTACTGACGACCACCCTCCTCCGCCACCCGCAGACGACAACCCTCCTCCGCCGCCCGCAGACGATCAGGTATAAATTCTCCATCAATATGTCAAAATTTTAGTATTATGTTTTAATTCGTTTAGTGATCCCATCTTGAAATGTATAGGACGATGCACGACACATGGGAATTCGGTAGGTAGTAGCTCCCAGTGGTTGATGGCCCAATTTTGAGGAGTAAATGCTTGGAAATGGTTGATCTTGGTTGTCAAATTGATAGTCAAAATTTTCTTTGTCATGAAATCTTCTTGTACCTCCCTTCCCGTTCAAGTTTTGCTGACTGGTAATTAGAAGTAAGTTTGATGCTATTTGCATATTAATCATTGTAGAAGTTCCAATGTTGGCAGAAATTTGACTTCATATCTTTTTGATAGTTTATAGATATATATTTATAATATGTTGTTACTTATTATGAAAAACCCAAAAAATTGCCTAATGGCTCAGTAGTAATCACTATATCCGAATTGATTCGACCCATTTTGGATCAGCTGATGATCTGGTCCTCCATCAATATGTCAATCCATTTCTCAAAGCATTGGTCAATGATCTGTGCGCACTAATGGGGAAATGAAATGACACTTGTTGGTGGTGCAATCCATATAAAAATATTTCTCGAGTTTTTTCTTTATTTACTTGTATGGATATATTCCAATACCAATATGTATCTCCAACAGTCCAACTATACTTCAAACTCTAAATGCTTACATTAGAGGGGGCTAACATTAGAGAGGGTGGAAGAAAAGGCTTTGGCTTTTGTTGTTCAATTTGAACTCTAATGCGTTTACTGAGAATTATTTTTCGAGAATAAGGGCCACTTTACTGTAACATTGGGTTTTGAACCAAAATCCTTCCCTTACTAAGATTAACTTATGATGAGCATGTATTAGAATCCGAACTTCCTAAAGTTTCTGGCACTATGCTGAATATCTAATGTGATTCTTTTGACTTTTAGATGCTTGGAAAGGCTCGCAGTATTTTCATCAAGGAATACAATCAAAGACTCTTCAATTGACTGGTGGTTTTGTCCCTTGTAATGGTTGTCCTGGGACGATTCATTGTCAAGTTCATTTTGTTACAGACAGGTGCCTGGATCCTGTTCATCTTTCTAGAGACATTTACGAGGGTGTTCTGGTCAGCGGAGTCGCTCTATTACAATCCTGCTTGGCATTTCATCATGTCTAGTTGGGAAACTATAGTTTACAGCCCCCTTCTTGATTTGGATAGGTACTTGTTTCAAATTCCGTTCAAGATTTTTATCTTTTTTTTCTTTCTGAATTCCTATATTCATAAGGTTTTGAGGTTTCCAAACAACTATCGTAACCAAAGTTTGATGGTTTTATCGAGTTTAGGTAGCGCCATGAAACCTGGCTTTACTGCTTGGCACGGGTTTAATGATAAAAAACATATCATCCTCTAACACTTCTCCCAGCATAATGAGGTCAACTACGGAGCACGAGAATGCTCCACCAAATAATCGAGAAAGTTCTTATGATTGTTTGTCAACCTGGCATCAACTCTCTATATCGGTATTGTATTTCTGGACAAGGTGATAATGACAAGAAAGGGTCTTGTCAAAAATCTTAGAAGGCTAGTTGGCAGGTATGTAGACCTGCCTCTCTTAAACCCATGCAACCAAGGAGCACATTCCAAGTTCCTTTAGACTAGAAAGAGTCAAGACAAAGAGGTAAGGTGATGTGATTGCTATAGGAATTTGTATTCATCTCTATGATAAAGACCAGAGATTGAAAAAGTAGCATTCCCTAGAATAGTCAAACTTATCGAACATTAGCTTTTATCATTAATTTTTCTGTCCTTGATTTACCAAATCACTTGATTAGTTGACACACACGAATGTTACACACGGTGCCAGATACAACAACTCTCCAAAATATAGACATGTGGAGACACGTGTGTGACTATTTGGATATTAAGAAATAGGTAGAAAAATGGACAAGTATATTAGAATCTTACGGTGTTTACCTAAATGCCGACACAATACTTTTTTTTTTATCATTTGAATCCTTTGTGGTTCATATGAAACATAATTGTTGGACTTAAATGGAGTCAATGGACACAACAAATTTAATACCAGTACATATCATAGCTTTATTGAATTTCTTTAGTCTTCTTAACACTGCAGATGTAAAAGATGTGTTTATACAGTGAGATGTATTCCAGATTTTTAATGCTCCCTCCTAGATATATATTGTGATGGCACCTAGTTTTATGAGTAAAACTATATTTGTTATCCTAGGATTTTGATGACTAGGGTGCATTTCTATTAAAGAGCAGTAGAACGATGGCTATTTGAAGGTTTTTGTAAGGTAACATTGTCACGCCCCAGAACCAGAATACTGGAGAGCGGGGGAGTGACTCAGCCAGCTACGTATTACGGGTAAATGAATACCGTATAATACGATCAATGCTGTCTAACCAGACGAGGGGGTGCATACTACATAAAAGTCTTACAATGGTCATTTCACATCTATTGTCTCAATCATTCAAACAAGAAACAGAAATATAGAACATGTAAGATAAAGCAGTAAGGCGTCCCAAACGCTCAGTCAAAATGTTCTTGAGATCTGGCTTTACAAAATATAGCCAGATGATGTAGTAAGTATACACAATTGTTATCAGCTGCAGTCTGACTTAATTACAATTATGCAAAAATAAGTACAAGACAATCCGACTAACATGTCGGTGCCAAACGGCAAGGTATAAAGTAGATAACAAAACGAGTGGTGAAGTTAAGGAACCCACTCGAGGCCTCCTGCGATCATTCCTCTAGTATTGACCATCCTGGAGGTGGAAGTACGCTGAGTCCTCGGGAACTGGCTCTAAATCTGGCCATGCAAAACCAGAGAGGTTAGACCTCTAATAGCAAGTACCACAAGGGAGCACGACATGAGAACTAAAACCAGTAAGTAAGAGAATGTAATAATAGATCTCTGCTTGCTACTAGAACTCACATCACATCAAGATACTTCGAACCAACCTCCCAATCAAACAAGGACAGAAGTTGGCCCGTCATGTCCTGACATTCTGATCATCCCAGTTAGATAACAGAGTACAGTGCACAAACAAATCATCTTGAACGGCCAATCAACTCCTACGGCTTGCTGTTATGAGTCCCAAGTTATCCTGGAATAATACAATTAGGGATTCCTCAGTTCTTACTATGTGCAAGCAAGGCTAGTCTATCCAGTCGATCAATTGGCCCATGCATGAATTAGACGAGTCCTAGCAGGACGTCCGTCAATATACAATATACAATAATAATAAAAGCAGATATTGTTCCCTGCCCGTGTGGCAGATTTACAGTATCTGTGGGAACCAGCCGGCCCGTCGGGTACTACTCGTCCTAAGGGGGCTGCCATGTAAGAATTCGGGAATCCATTCTCTCCATGCAATCATTATTTTATTTAACTTAATAGTCTCTACGTTGAGTAAAATCCCATGCCGTAGATCATGGTCATTCAAATGAGTACTTTCGTACGGGGTACGATATGCACAACTCTACAACGATACCAGTGCGGTTAGGTTGCAGGTCTTACATAGCGTAATGCAACAATCAAATCTATCTACGGTAATCATGCCTTGACCATAAAGTACACATGCTTCTTTTGTAGAAAAATAACTAAATAAATAAATAAATAAATAAATAGATTGAAGCCTGTATGTGCATGTATGTCAATATTCGGGATCAGCCAGTCGAGTACAATAGTTCATAACATGAACGTGTCTCATTCATTTCATTCAATAAGACGACTAGCCAGTCTATTGGTTCCAATTAGGAACGCATGATCAATTTAGTCAAGATCACAATCATTATCAATGGTGGCAAGGCATGAAAGTCAACTAGCATTCAGTGGGGTCGAGTCTACAACTCTCAGGGTTTAATTCTAGTCAATCCGGGTATCTATAACTCAATTCATGACACATGGTACATCCCACGTAACAATCTATAATTAACAGAAATATCAACATATCATGATTATATCAAGTTTATGCAAAAAGGCGTAAGGATATAAAATGAACGTTAAACATCTAATAAGATATCAATATACAGGGCTATAGAAGATCCAGGGTAAGCAGGCTACTCTCATGTCAGCCTACGCTCATGCCAGCGTACGCTCAGGTCAAGCTACGCTCAAGCCAGCGTACGCCCAGGTCAAGCTACGCTCAAGCCAAGCTAGCGTATGGAAGTCATACGCTTCCAAAAGGCAGCGTATGAACTCCATACGACTCCTTACTATCCAAGTCAGCGTATGCAAGTCATACGCTCCCAAAAGGCAGCGTATTAACTCCATACGACTCCTGACCATCCAAGTCAGCGTATGCAAGTCATACGCTCCCAAAAGGCAGCGTATGAACTCCATACGACTCCTGACCATCCAAGTCAGCATATGCAAGTCATACGCTCCCAAAAGGCAGCGTATGAACTCCATACGACTCCTGACCATCCAAGTCAGCGTATGCAAGTCATACGCTCCCAAAAGGCAGCGTATGAACTCCATACGACACACGCTTCCAAAAGGTAGCGTATGCAAGACACACGCTTCCTAAAAAGGCAGCGTATGGACTCTATGCTGCGCTAAAGAGCGTGCACAGCTCAGCGATGCAGCTAAAAGCTAGCATACACTGCTCACTGTCTTCTCCAAACAGCAAGAACTCCATGGTTGTATCCCAAAGCTTCAAAAGTCCATAACTTGGTCAAAATAAGTCCGAATCCAACTTTCCAAAGGTCAAAATTGGGTAGGATGAACTACTCTACGACATGGAACCATCAAATCTTGAGAACAAAGGAGTTTGCTAGATCAAAACCCATAGACAACCGAAAATACAATAACTTAGATCTACAAGAAATGAACCAATGAAATCAAAAATACTAAGCACTAAACTCTCTTAGAATCATGAGAGGAAGAATATTGAACCATAAAATATGGTCCTCATGTAGAGCAAGATGTACTTGCCTAGTTGGTAGGTGGAGAGAGTAATGAAAAGAAGGAGAAGAAGTAATGGTGAAGAAGGAGTGAATGAGGAGAGAGAAGGGAGAGGGTAGCTTTAAGTAGCAAAGGGGGTGGTAGGTGGGAGTTAGGCCGGGTTCTTAATGGGTCGGGTTTAAGGGGCTCATCCAACCGAAAATAAAACTAAAGCAGAGAAGTAAATTGCAGGAAATAAAATGCGAAAATAAATTACAAAAAATTAATTGCAGGAAATAAATTAACATAAGAATTAAAGAGCAGATAATTAATTAACAGAAACTTAATTAACATGAATTAAAGGAATTTAAATACAGGGTAATACATGATAAATACTAAAATAAATACACATGAGTTGTACATGAATAAGACTACGCATTCTGGGAACGGGGAGTGACAAACATGCTTTGGCATTTTCATGATTTCAATGGCTTTTGGAAGGCCAAAGGTTGCGAAAGTTGGCAACGTTTATACATGTAATATTTCCTATTTCCGTTAGAAGTTGAAATCTATGATCAAGGATTGTGTTTTCTCTTTAAGTTGTTAGCGAGCTTGGCAGCTGTCTTCATATTGTTTAGTCTTACTGGGAATCAAAGATGATTGCTCGTAAATACTATTTCTGCTTCCTAAGCAAGATCCATAACTTCCATATGCAGTTGATTGATCATTTCGTATGATAGTTGTGAAGTTCCCTTTTTGGTGGCTTTTTCCCTCGCATCATTTCTTACTTATTCAAGGTAGGGACAGCTGTTCTCTTAATCCATTGACTACTAGTTGACTTTTTTTTACCCAACTCTGCTTCTATCTGACGAAGGACAAAACATAAAGGAAACCTAGATAAGTTGGTGCAGTTATAAACGATAAAATTCACACAAATGTAACCAATGAATCAATTGTAACTACAAGTCTAGCGGTAAATAGTCCTAGAAATTATTTGAAATCTGCAATTATATGGTTATGCGGTTATACCTGAGGATTGAGAAATAGGTCCACACAATAAAAAAAACAAGCCCAAGTCTGATCCCGGGAGATGGTCCCTCCCCTTTGAAGTGTTTTGGTTGGGACTCATTTCAAGGAAGGCAGGCTGTAGGTGTTGTCTAATGTGATCAAGAAGGTTTGGGAGGCTTGGTTGGGGGGGTGTCGGCAGCCAAGAAGGACAGGATAGTGGTTTCTGGAGAGCAGCAGTGAGAGAACAGTGGGGTTTGAACTGAAGCTTGGAGAAGAGAGGCAACAACAACAAAGCCTTTATCCCAATGGTCGGCCCGTTTGAATCCTTTTCTTCTGTTCATGATCTGTTAAGGGCCATTCACATTAGAATTCCTCTCTAATATATGGAAACACCATATCAACAGGGCTTTCTATAATTAGAGGTCTCGTTGGGACTTTCTATTGGTTTTCCTTGTCAACTCGTCATGTTGTCATAATATTTTTTGTTTAACTAGACCTTGAAGTTCTTTTGAAATGGTCAATCTTCACATGTTTGGTCATATTAACGACTGATAATAAATTTCTTTAAGGTGCTAGGTGTCAGTTTTTCTCTTATATTTCCTTGCAGATGTGGTGACTTCTTTGGGAAGTGCCCAGTTTTTTTGCCTTCCATTTTTCCCCTGAGGCTATGACTTTTAAGTACAGGGATCATTTTTCTGTCTGTAATGCGTTTTAGATGCTCTGATATTTTATTGCTAATAGCCATTATGGTTTTCAGGTTTTTACATTTGGGTCTGTACTATTGAAGACATATTTACCTGATGGAGACATAGACTTGACTGCATTCAGTAATAATGAAAACTTGAAGGAAACTTGGGCCAATAAGGTGTTCGACATTCTAGAGAATGAAGAGAGGAGCGAGAATACAGAATTTCGTGTAAAAGAAGTTCAGTAAATCCAAGCAGAAGTATGGTTTGCTCTAACTCCCATAATATTAAACATCTCTCGGTTAATGCATTTTGTGCATCATATGTTATCTGTTCATACTATGTTCACAAAAATATACCATTATGAAAGCCGCTCTCTAAATGATTCTGCAATTTGTCCTATAGGTGCTACCTAGAGATCATGAATTTACACCATATGTAAAATTTGGGAAAATGCTAATATATACTTACGTCGTGAATGATGATAGTTAGTTACACTTCATGTTAACAGTCAAAGTGGATATGCTTACAGGTAATGCCAAGCATGCTTGATCTTGATTCTCTATTCCAATATAAAGGACATGCTCCTACAATTTCTTTGGTGTTATTCTTGTATCAAAATTCAATTTTCTAATATAATTTCATAATCTGGAAGTTTTTGGATTAGCAAGTTATTAAACTAACTTGCTGCTTGGTTGCAAGAAATGTGTGCTTTTATACTTCTGTTAGAGTATAATTTTGTTGCTTCTCATTGTAACAAAATTTTGGGTCTGTACTTTACCCCTTTAGCAAAATTTTGTTCAATCTTGTGTCAGCCTTTTGCCATTCATGACATGTGGAATTCAGCCCATTATGTATCTCACCATGAACCCAATGCATTTGGTTTACTTTTGAGTTTTCGTGTTCATATTTTGGTATCCTCTACTATAGTTTGTTTTTGAATTAGTTTTGCTTTTTGGCAGCTTTAAACATAAATAAGCGAAGTGTGGATAGGGACCTTATGTGTATCGCAACTTTCTCTCCAAATTGGTTTAATCCTAGGAGCTCCTAAAGGAATATGTAGACAGGTAACATACTATTATTGATTTCTCGAGTAAAGGTTGGACCTATAATTTAATAGTTGACCATGAAAAAGCTAATCCAATCTTTTGTCATGTTGTTGATCATAATTCTATTATCATTACTGGATCGACCACAAAGTTTTTATGTGTAATGATATCTTATCCAATCAAATATTCTACAAGTTTCAGTGGAAAGCTATGCAGTATTGTGTTTAACACCAGATTGTGCTGACATTAATCTATAGCTGGTTGAAAAGCTAATTATGTTTTTCGTCTTTTTTATTGCAGAGAAAAGAAGAAAAGAGAGGAAAGGGTGGAACCTCAGAAGGCTAATGGAGCCATTACAAAGTGCATAGGAGACTTTCTGTATGCAAGGCATTAGATCCTGGGGTTTCTTGTCCGTGTCTAGAGAGACTTCACTTTGGTAATAAGGTATGTCCTGCATTCATATGTGGGTACTGGTACTACTATACATTTATGTATACAAATATGGAAGATTGAGGGTGGTAATATCTGGCCATCCAAGGTTCTCCATCTGAATCTTTGACAGTCTAAGAATTATGTAGGCCATGTCGTGTCGGACACATATTGGAGACAACCTAGACACACCAAAATGGGTATCGTGTGCGTGTGGCCGTGTCCTTACTGTTTCCATTTGTATCCGTGTCTATACAACATAGCTGACACTTGACAGCATTACAATGGTGCATCTATGTGCATGTATTATACTTGCCAACCTGTGTGTGTATCCTTGTGCGCAAAGGCATGCACTGAAGTTTCTTTATATGCATGTATGTATGTGTGTGCGTCAATTTATGAGAGTACAGTAATTAGAATTAGATAATGAGTTATGAAGCTTCAGGGATTTTATCTATTTGATATGTTTGTGTTTGTCTACAGGCTGTTGGGTGAGGAAAAGACGGTAGCGTGTACGGTACTGGGTCGTTAGCATTACAACCGTCAATATACTCCCGAGCTCTTCTACCTGCACAGCCTACTACCAATCCTACACATGCTACTCCTACTGGCATTTTTAATATGGAGCAGATGACTACCATGACGTTCGATTTTCAGACATTATTTTGTGATTGTTGTACTAGTTTATCTTTTTGTATGGATGGTGCATGGTTGATGTTGGATATATTGGACATGACTATGATATATATATTTCTTAGTTTTTATGTTTATGTTCTTTGTGTATGTTATTATTTTTGTTTATATCATTGGTAATTATTATGGTGCTAAAAGTTGTTTGCATTGTATTTATGTGTGTTGTGGACTTGTTTATATTACTCTTACAGAATGCATATCATGATTCCTACAAATTTGGAAAAAATAAATGATTCAACGATGGAATAGCGACTAATCGGCGACTAAAAAAATTGGAAAAATAATAGAAGCGACTAACTAGCAACAACGAAGCGACTACCCATCGACTAACTGACGACTAAACAAGTCAGTCGCTAGATATCAACTATAACCATTATAATCGTTAGTTCATCGCAATGTAGTCGCAAATTTATCGCTGTCTCAGCGACTAAATACTTAGTCGATAGTTAGTCGCTATGATTAGTCACAATTTTAGTTGAAAGTTAGTCGTTGTAGCGACGAACTAGCGACTAAAATTGAACAGCGACGTTGCTTTTAGCGACAAAAAATTGAGGTCGCCGGTTAGTCGCTAAATCGTTTTACCGACGGAAATGTCTATTTTAGCGACTGAAATTTCAGTCGCTATTTAGCTATTTTTTTTGTAGTGACCCTAGTTAGTTAAAAGTATCAAGCCGTACTCTTGATTGGCCGTGATTGATTGGATGGAGTTTATTCCAGCTTAGTCTTATCCTGATCCTATGCAAGATTGTGACATGACATGATTATTGATGCTTGCCTTAACAATAACGATCAGGGGTCCAGTTTTGTTCAGGCGAAGGATTACAACTCTGGTCCTTATTTGGTTTAAGTGTTATAACCTGGCTCCCGGAGCAGTTCTTTGTCCTCTCTTCGTTTATTGTCTTATTGTTCCCATACCATGCTCGTCATTGTTTTGTCTTACTTCAATAGTATGATGATTAATTATATTGGCCTTAACAATAAAGATCAGGGGTCCAGTTCTGTTCAGGCGAAGGGTTACAACCCCGGTCCTTGTTTTGTTTAAGGGTTGTAACCTGGTTCCCGGAGCAGTTCTGTGTCCTCTCTTCGTTATTGTCTTGTTACCTTACCAATAGTATTTGAGACGGGTTTCTATTCAGGTGAAGGGCTGCAACCTCGGTCCTTGTTTGGTTTAAGGGTTGCAGTCTGGCTACTTGAATGGTTTCCTCGTACTCAATTTATTATTGTTATCTCTATTATTATCAGTTTCTTTTATAAGTTCTCTTTAATTATTCACTTGTGATATGCTGGTTTTTAGTTCCTAAGTGAAGCCTCCTTTGTGGCACTTGCTCTTTCTGGGGTCTGACCCAGCTGGTTTTGTGTGGCCAGATATCGGAGCAGCACCAGAGGATCCACCTGTCTTCCAGCCAGATGGTGACCACCAGGCGTAACCCTGGCAACGAGTGGGTTTCTTTTTGTCCTCCCACTTTTTGTAAAAATTAATCTTTTGAGGCGTTTAGCCGACGAGCACGTGTTAGCCCGTATTGCACCTTTATTTACTGTCCGCCTACGGGCTGTATCATGATTGACAGATCCTAGGGTTGATCATGTATGACTGAACTCTTGCTAGTCTTGACATTTTGTACGACTAGCTTCATGATCATCCAATATGTAATGTATGGGATGCCTTGCTATTATATATTTGGTGCTCTGACATCTTGTAACTATTATTGATTGCTGAAGATTGAGACAATAGGCTAGTTCATGACCATAGAAGACTGTTGGCTTATAGTTAAACCCTCATGTATCTAGACAGCCGTGACCGTATAGCGAGGTGGGTTGCACTTTAATATGCGTAGCTGGCTATGTACGCCCCCGCTCTCCAGTATTCTGGTTCTAGGGCGTTACACAAGACCCTTTGAACTATACCGTAATCGTGCTATGTGGTATCTTTTCTTAAAATTCGATTTCAGTCACAATCTAACTCAGTTTTGATCATATCATTCCTTGATTATATTCCTAATCATGATTAATCGTGCCCTTCGAAATTTCAAAAAAAAAATCTCTCTAAGGTGGATAGAGTCTTACATTGATGAATTGTCCTTGAGGTCATTGCTAGCTTTTGAGTGTTGAACTTTTTGAAAATATTTTAGAGCATTTTTAGGATTCAAAACCATAACCTAAGGTCCCAACACCAAGCCATGTATAAACCTCCTAAATTTTTACTATATTTTTTTATTAATTTATTTTGGTATTGATTTTTATTTTTGTATCGTACCTCGAGTGCGAATGCGTAAAAACGTAAATACGAGATATTTGTTCATTCATATACAAATATTTTATTATTGTTTTTCTTATGAATATAGAATAAATATGTTGTTTCAATACATAGTATAAACAAATATTTTCATATCAAAAGAACATTTCACGATATTTGCCAAAACCTTTATCTTTTACTTTTATAAAAGATTATTTTATTTCTAGTTCAAATTAATTTAGAAAACTATATTTTATGTAAATACCTTATTTGCATGGATGTACAAATTTTTATTCATATATTTTTTTGGAATTTTGAAATTATTTGTTATTATTATTTTTAGAAAAGATATTTTGAACTTATTGTGGTAATTTAAACTTTGATTAGATTTTATTGATTTAATTTAAATAAGTTTGATTTAAATATGGGAATCATCTATATTTAATTTGGATTTGAAATTATCTAGATTTAATTGAGTTGGATTTGGATTGGATTTGGATTGAATCGGTTTTAAAATAATTTAAATTAAAAGGAAGATTAATTAAAGGGGGTTTTAAATAAATACTAATCCTACTTCTACTAGGAAAACATCTCTATCTATATCCTATCCTAACAAAGCAAACTCCAATTTATTTAAATCAAATCCTATCTAATTTAGGAGATAAATCTGAAATAAATACCTATATAAACCCAATACATCCTCCTTCTATCAGCCATAATTCGAAATTATTTTTAGTCTAATAAAAACTCTAAAATTCGTCATTAGAATTCAGCCCCGCTTTTTAGCACAAGAGCAACTTGGAACGACGATATCTCCTAGCTCCGAACTTCGTTTTGCCTCCAGTTTTTTTTACAAGAAGCGTATCGAGGTAAAGTTTTCAAAAACATATTTTAATAGACAAAATTCGTTCTGTAGATTTCTGTAAAACTATTTGAGTATTAGATGTCTGAAAAATAAACGTGTTTCAGTATTTTTGCGATTTCGGGAGATTTCGGAAACGAAAATGCGATCCGTTTAGTTTTTCGGAGAGCTAATACAAAAACCTATGCCATATCCTAACTTTAGAATTTATTAAATAAATCTAATAGGTACAGTATTAATTATAATTAGATAATAGACTATTTTCAGCATCCGGAGATGTTGTTTGGACCTTAGTTCCTCAGCAGCCGTTGTTCCACCTACTTTTCTGTCTGATCTTCGCCACTATAGTGCTCAGGACCCAGGCAAGTATACCTTGCTAATTAACTGTCAAATTATTTATTTTTTGTATTATTTATTTTGTTTCATATTGTTAGTTTCCTTTGTTATAAACTGCGCGTCCAAGCCGTACTTGGGTGCAAGCGACTCTATTGGTCGTTTTACTATATGCATGTTAACTTAGTTTTAGCTGACTACCTTCTTGTTGGGAGATATCCTTATATCTCCTTTGGCCATGACACCTACACTACACGGTTTGAGACATTTTGTTAGGGGCATGACTTATGGACTGGCCATTTTATTGTCGTGTGACGGATAGATGATCGTAACTGCTGTGACTAGGATTTTAGAGACTCAAGCAGTTACAAAACTGGACGAGCCATGGACATGACTTGGTCAGTGTGGGAAATATTGGGGGAGGACAGTCGCTAGTGCGTATGGGAATCCAAACAGGTAAACCACAGTCTCCGGATGGAACTGTGGCAATTTATTTGCAGATGCCCTCTGACGTTTTGGACGTTACGGACGGATACGGATCACTGGATGCCAGTTACGTACACATAGCCTAAAATCCCACCCATGCGCATGAAAGTTGTCCTCTAAATTGTACATTAGGCGGTTAGAATCTCCTTTGCATATTTGTGTCTAGGATAGTCTTTTATATATTATTATTCTGACAGTTCATATTAGCTTGTTCTTTCCGTATCTTGCTACGTCCATTTGAGGACCTGGTTTTTCCCCAGGTGTGTGTTCATGTCTTTCGCAGGTATCCTAGCCAAGGCCGTGGCCTTCTCCATTCCTTCGAAGATGATTGCGCTTGGTTCGTCTTGTCATTTTATGGATCGATTCTTGTATATTTCTTTCATTGAGATAGTTGGTAGTGGACTTTGTCTCCGCCCAACGATTGTATCATAAATATTCGAGTTAATTTTATATTATTATTCTTTTCATTGTGGATGAGATTTAGTTTTGTAATGGATTACTGCACTTTACAGCTTATGTATACATACAAGACCATGTACTTCGTATGTATACAGCTGGCATGTCTACGTACTTAGTCCTACGTATTTTGGGACTGGGGCGTTACATATTTTTGTGGTGGCCCATGCAGGTCAAGTTTGTCGTTTCGGTTACATGACTGTACCGAACGGGCCTGCAATATAGGATTAGAGTCTAGAATTTCATCCACCTACTTGATCTCCTCCCTTGACTCTATTTCGATCTCTCAGGCAACTTCCTTGATTCGTCTCTTGCTAGAACTCCTCCTACCGTAATCTTATCCTTTAATGTCGGTTAGGAAGATGACTATACTGGTATATGCTCATAGGTCAAACACATGGATTACATGGACAATTGATATGCATTGAGGTCTTATTTGAGTTATAAATGCATTTTTAACCTTAAGGAATAGTTAATTCCAAGTTGGGTAGTAGCAATATTACCATCTTAAAAAGATTGTTAAGTTTTTTACTACTAAGTGGTATACCCAAGAGGATAGTAGAATTGAGAAAACAAATTGAAATGATTTTTGAGTTCTGAAATTGAAGATCTTTTGAAAATATTTATAATTTAAATTGAGTTATAGCTACACATCTTTGGAGGGATATAAATTTGAATTGAAAGGGGTCTTAAATATGTTTATGTTGCAGTATACTTTACGATTGACCAAACTTTGAGGACGAGTGATAAAATTTGGTAAATTTTTAGATTTTAACTTGTGTCGTATGACTGAGGATTATAAATTTATTTAGATTTTGAGTTGAAGGTTTCGATATTGGATATCAAAAAAAATATCGTGGTAAAAAAAAGAAGGAAAAAATAAATTTTGATTTTTGGATGTATGTATGATTTATGAAATCAATTTGATAAAAATCATACGTAGGATTATGGGTGATAAGTGTATTAAATTTTTTTTTTGTTGAGTTTAGATTTGGACTTGTATGCTAAGAGTTATCTCGAGGATTATTTGAATTTTTTTTTAAAAAGTTATGATATGCTATGAAATTTAGTTAAAAAAAGGGATTTGATGACTGATAGGATTATTCGAATATTGAGTTTTATTACAACTTTTGGAAAAAGTTACTAATGATGTGATGAAAAATTATTGATTAAAGGAATTTACATTTTAAGTTATGATTATGATTGGACGAGGTAGAATGAATAGAAATTTGGTAGATTATTTTTCGAGAAATTCTTATTAAGAAACTTTGTGAAAGCTCGAGGTCAAGAAGTTAGACTTATAATGGTAGACAACCAAGATAGCCCTAATGAGATAGAGTAGTCCACATTAATTGCCATATCACTCATGACCATGATAGTTGTATATACTCAAGTGTAGTTGGCCATCTACCAAACCATGTGACTTTATCTCAATCTTGACTTACCTGTCCTTCCCTCAGTCTATACCTTTTACCGTGACCGTCTAATCGCTTGAGAATTTCAAAAATAATTAGAACTGTATCTTGATCATACCCCATCTAGGAGACTATCTTCTCTCTAGAAACCTTGTCCCTAACTTATTTTACTTTGATCTACTAGATTTCTTAATTATCTTTATTTCGTGCTTTAACTTGATCCTTTTTATTTTGTTTGCATTAATTAGCACCTCATGAACAGCCACTTTCTATTCTTGATCATTTGGTGTCCCCTATCGTGACATTGATATTCGGAGCACGAGACCAGCTGTTACCTTCCAACAAATTTTATATGTAAGACCTAGACGAGCTCACCTTCATGTAGGTATATTATGTCCCACTCAAACACGTCCATTGGTACTCTATTTTTATGATATGACTTTCGGGTCATAAAAACTAGACTATAACCTTTACCATGATACCGATATATTTTTCGACCAAGGATAGGGACTCAACCTCGACTCAATTCTTTCGATCTGATATGTGATTTTGTTCTACTTAATTCCTTAAATGCTTAACTTTGTGCTTTATCTTGATTGCTTGACCCATTGTCCCATCATACTATTAGTTTAACTCTTGTATGTTGGGTAGAATGCCTTACGACCTAACTATCCTTATGACCTTAACCAAGTCTTAGACAAGTAGACCGTAGGATGACTACATAGGTACCTAGATCCTTAAGAAGTTCGAAATAATTCTACTCTCTTTCAATAATAATCTCATGTGCCTATATTTTTACCATCTTGACTAATGTTGCTACTATAAACTAGTTTTGCAAGCTTATCCATCTATCGAGCTTGTTCATGACTTATGCTATTGAGCGCGCGCTCACTAACATATTGTCTAATTAGAACCGGTGCATGATGGTCTGATCAACCGAGTGCACTTTGGTTCGCTTTTTACATATCGTTCTAACATAGATGGAGACATAGTTAAACTTGGCCTCTAGAGTCTCATCCACGATTGCCTTGGCAATTCTCTTTTGAACTATTCATGTCGCCTTTGGACCACGTATTCGTATTCGATAATAGCTTCTTCACACTCTTAATAGTCTTTGTCTTTCACTTATTTTGGAATGACAAAACGCTCGTACTTGATATCCCCTTAGTTGTCCCACCATCTATTGCCAAGATAGTTAGCCACCGACCAACCAATGGAACTATATCCCCATCTCGAGTTACTCGTCCTTTCCCTTGACCCTAGATTTATTATCGTGACATTCATTCACTTCCTAAATTAAATTCGTAATTTATTTCCATAGTTATCGAGATCACGATTTTTAATGCATGTTTGTGTTGAACGTCGTGATTTGATCGATATAACTTTGTACCTTCTCGAACCCCCTACTTATTTTTAATTTCGAGGACGAATTTCTTGTAAGTTGGGTAGGATGTAAACCCCCTAAATTTTTACTATATTTTTTATTAATTTATTTTGGTATTGATTTTTATTTTTGTATCGTACCTCGAGTGCGAATGCGTAAAAACGTAAATACGAGATATTTGTTCATTCATATACAAATATTTTATTATTGTTTTTCTTATGAATATAGAATAAATATGTTGTTTCAATACATAGTATAAACAAATATTTTCATATCAGAATAACATTTCACGATATTTGCCAAAACCTTTATCTTTTACTTTTATAAAAGATTATTTTATTTCTAGTTCAAATTAATTTAGAAAACTATATTTTATGTAAATACCTTATTTGCATGGATGTACAAATTTTTATTCATATATATTTTTAGAATTTTGAAATTATTTGTTATTATTATTTTTAGAAAAGATATTTTGAACTTATTGTGGTAATTTAAACTTTGATTAGATTTTATTGATTTAATTTAAATAAGTTTGATTTAAATATGGGAATCATCTATATTTAATTTGGATTTGAAATTATCTAGATTTAATTGAGTTGGATTTGGATTGGATTTGGATTGAATCGGTTTTAAAATAATTTAAATTAAAAGGAAGATTAATTAAATGGGGTTTTAAATAAATACTAATCCTACTTCTAGTAGGAAAACATCTCTATCTATATCCTATCCTAACAAAGCAAACTCTAATTTATTTAAATCAAATCCTATCTAATTTAGGAGATAAATCTGAAATAAATACCTATATAAACCCAATACATCCTCCTTCTATCAGCCATAATTCGAAATTATTTTTAGTCTAATAAAAACTCTAAAATTCGTCATTAGTATTCAGCCCCGCTTTTTAGCAGCAAGAGCAACTTGGAACGACGATATCTCCTAGCTCCGAACTTCGTTTTGCCTCCAGTTTTTTTTAAAAGAAGCGTATCGAGGTAAGGTTTTCAAAAACATATTTTAATAAACAAAATTCGTTCTGTAGATTTCTGTAAAACTATTTGAGTATTAGATGTCTGAAAAATAAACGTGTTTCAGTATTTTTGCGATTTCGGGAGATTCCGGAAACGAAAATGCGATCCGTTTAGTTTTTCGGAGAGCTAATACAAAAACCTATGTCATATCCTAACTTTAGAATTTATTAAATAAATCTAATAGGTACATTATTAATTATAATTAGATAATAGACTATTTTCAGCATCCGGAGATGTTGTTTGGACCTTAGTTCCTCAGCAGCCGTTGTTCCACCTACTTTCCTGTCTGATCTTCGCCACCATAGTGCTCAGGACCCAGGCAAGTATACCTTGCTAATTAACTGTCAAATTATTTATTTTCTGTATTATTTATTTTGTTTCATATTGTTAGTTTCCTTTGTTATAAACTGCGCGTCCAAGCCGTACTTGGGTGCAAGCGACTCTACTGGTCATTTTACTATATGCATGTTAACTTAGTTTTAGCTGACTACCTTCTTGTTGGAGGATATCCTTATACCTCCTTTGGCCATGACACCTACACTACACAGTTTGAGACATTTTGTTAGGGGCATGACTTATGGACTGGCCATCTTTATTGTCGTGTGACGGATAGATGATCATAACTGCTGTGACTAAGGTTTTAGAGACTCAAGCAGTTACAAAAACTGGACGAGCCATGGACATGACTTGGTCAGTATGGGAAATATTGGGGGAGGACAGTCGCTAGTGCGTATGGGAATCCAAACAGGTAAACCACAGTCTCCAGATGGAACTGTGGCGATTTATTTGCAGATGCCCTCTAACGTTTTGGACGTTACAGACGGATACGGATCACTGGATGCCAGTTACGTACACATAGCCTAAAATTCCACCCATGCGCATGAAAGTTGTCCTCTAAATTGCACATTAGGCGGTTAGAATCTCCTTTGCATATTTGTGTCTAGGATAGTCTTTTATATATTATTATTCTGACAGTTCATATTAGCTTGTTCTTCCTGTATCTTGCTACGTCCGTTTGAGGACCTGATTTTTCTCCAGGTGTGTGTTCATGTCTTCCGCAGGTATCCTAGCCAAGGCCGTGGTCTTCTCCATTCTTTCGAAGATGATTGCACTTGGTTCGTCTTGTCATTTTATGGATCGATTCTTGTACATTTCTTTCATAGAGATAGTTGGTAGTGGACTTTGTCTCCGTCCAACGATTGTATCATAAATATTCGAGTTGATTTTATATTATTATTCTTTTCATTGTGGATGAGATTTAGTTTTGTCTTGGATTACTGCACTTTACAGCTTATGTATACATACAAGACCCTGTACTTCGTATGTATACAGCTGGCATGTCTACGTACTTAGTCCTACGTATTTTGGGACTGGGGCGTTACACCATGTCTATTTCCTCCCTAGCTGATTAACGTCCTTATTAAAATCCTTTCTTTTCCTTTTCATCTGTGGTTTTTTTTCTATATATTCAACGATCGACCAAGTTTCGTCTATCCTAGCAGTCCTTAAATTCGAGGACGAATTTATTTCTAAGTTGGGTAGATTTGTAACCCCTCTTTTCGAAATTTCAGAATTATTTTTATTTTATTACCTTATTTTAATTATTGTGTTTAAAAGTAATTTTTGTCAAATATTTTGTAGAAAATAATTTTCTATTATTTTGCATTTCAAAAAGTATTTTAAAATTTATAGCTTGAAAATACAATTTATAAAATAGGTTGCTACTATTTTTGGTCTTTCAAAGTTGGTCTTCTAAAATAGTTTTAAAAATCAAAATTATTGTTGAATAAAAGGTTTTACCCACATATTTTGAAATATAGAGATTTGGAATTAATTGACGACATCAAATATTTCAAAGAATATTATTGTAGTACTAAATTATTGATTAAGATTCGGATTATTGATAATATTAAATATTATTTCAAATTATTAGTATGGTCATGTATTGGATTATGTAACCACTATTTTCAAAAAATTTAAAATAAAAAACAATTCCAAATTTGCCCCAAATTGATTCCATTAGGTCCTAAATATTTTTTTATTAATTTTAGAATTTTTCTGCGATTTGTTTGGAGTCATTTGGACGTCATTTGAATTTTTTGTAATTTAAAAACTGCTACCGTAAAAGCTGTATTTTCACCATAATGGCAAAATTGTAAATATTTAACCCTAGGGTCAAGTTAGTAATTAACTATGGTTAGTTTGCCCTAATAAATTTTTTTCTATAAATAGGCACACTTTTCAAAGAGAAAACCTAAAATTTTAAATCATTTAAATCATGGTGTTAGAATCCTCAAATTAATTCATTTTTAATTTCCCTGTTACTGTTCTGTTCTGTGCGGCGATCCCGACAATCGACGGCGACGAACTCCAGCGACCACCCCCGATCTCGACGACCGGAGCACGAGGAGAGCCGAGACTGGTACCGAATCGAAGAGGAGAGCGAGCTCGACCGTTTCCCGGTCTCCGACGCCGACCATGGCCGCCGT
This sequence comes from Iris pallida, assembly GCA_029216955.1. Lineage (NCBI taxonomy): Eukaryota > Viridiplantae > Streptophyta > Magnoliopsida > Asparagales > Iridaceae > Iris > Iris pallida. The sequence continues at coordinate 11,506,962 of JANAVB010042018.1, forward strand.
AGCCCGCCCGACTGACGAGGTAGGTTGGACTTTGGTTCGTGCACTTTTTCTTCACTTGGTTAGCACGTTTGTGTTCGTCTCGGCGAGACGAGTCTGTTGCCTCTGTTCTCGACATATCCCGACACGCACACGCGAAGAAATTCCAAACCCTAGTTCGAATACGACACGGAATCGCGTTGTGGTGACACGAGAGTGACACCATCGCATAGAGAATCACTTGGCGAACACATTCATGTGTTTCGACACGTGTTTCGGTATCGGATTGAGCCGACACAAGCTCGGACACGATCTCGAGTGTCCAAGCCACGAGCGACACGAAGGAGACGACTGTAGTGGGTCGGTTTCCCGACCCGCTGTGAACCCGACCCAATACTGGGTTTTACTTTAAGATTTAGCCGAGCCCTTTCTTTCACTGAGGCAAGTCAGCCCCTTGGTCAGCGCGTGCGCGCGTGAGGCTGCCTTGGCCGAGAGGGCTGGGATCGAATCCCCCTTTGGGGATTTGTTGGGTTTTTGTGATGTTTTTTAGTATTATGTGTATATATATATTTAGTTATATATTTAGTATTGTGTGTATATATATATATATATTTAGTTATATATTTTTAGTTATATATATATATATATATATATATATATATAATTGTTATATACTGTATTTTACTGTATTATACTGTTTTTAGGTATTTTCTGTGAATGCTAATTTCTGTAAAATTGTATATTAATTATATTTTGTTAATTACTATATATATGTGTGTGTGTGTGTGTGTGTGTGTGTTAAAATACATATGTATATATGTAAATTTCTCTCATTAAATTATGATAAAATAATATTAATATAATATTAGTTTTTTTTGTGTTTTTGATGAACACCTCATATTAATTATACATATATTTAAATTCTGTCATTTAAATTATGTCATTTAATTCAGTCATTTAATTATGTCATTTAAATTTATGTTAATATAAATACAGTGCCTATACTGTAATATGTAAATAAATACAGTGCCTATACTATAATACGTATTTATAATTACAGTGCCTATACTGTAATATGTACGTTTTCAATTTCTTTAATTTAAATTCCTTTAAATTATATGTATTTAAATTTCGCATTTAATTAGGATTTTACGTACTTTGTGCAAACGACAACTCTAAGTCCAAGCCTGGCATGGGTTGATCGGACTTAGGTGAGCCTACACATATTCGAAGTCTAGTCGAGTCGTGTTGGACTTGGTTCATGGCCTCGGGTCCCATATCTGGACTTCGGTTCAAATTCAAATACGTGGACAAATACATTAAATAATTATTTATTTAATTTCAGAATCCGTGTTTTATGATATTTAAATTTTCAGACAACTTTTTAATGCCGAATAAATTTCAGAGAAATTATTATCAAATAGTATGTTAATTAAGCTAATTTAATATAATTTTCCAGGATTTAATTTGCTGTTTTGCCACTGTTTAAAAATAGGAAACCAGAACTCATTTTCAATGTACACTTGTAAACTGATTTTTAATAAATACTTACACTAGACAATAAATTCCAGAACATTTATATTAAATTACTATAATTAACAAGGATCAATTTGGTATATTATTTCATATAAAATAGGACAGTATAGCTATCTTAATAATTATTGGAACACAATGTACAGTTTGAATAATTAATTAATTAATATTGACTTGTGTATTTTTGTGGGTTTTTGGGATATTTTAGTATCGGGACCTTACCCTACCTTAGTGTAGAGACACTACGTGTTAGTATAGATGTTGTAACACCCCACATTGGATTGCTAGAGCATCACTTAGCTAGTATCATATTAGGAGCCGTATCACACCACTAGTGTAAATATTAAATCATAACTTAGAGACTGAGACTGTATATCATTTTGACAGGACACCGCACATCTATATCTTCATACTCGTATCCTTGCCTTGCTCAAGGCGAGTACCCCCTACAAACTCTATTTACTGCATATGATAATGAATTGCGTATGAACCATGTTAAAATACCGTTTCTTGAACTGCAAGTCTTATCTTCACATGCTTTATACTGCTCTAAGTACCTACCATGTTTTATACTGCTCTGATCAGTGCCTACCATGCTTTATACTGCTCCCAGTATCTTTTACATATTTTAAACTGCTCTCGTATCTCTTACATGTTATAGCTTGGGTTATGGGAAAACTGATAGTTGAGTACGTGATCATGTCCCCTTCTCCCGTACGTATGTACCGAGCAAGGTTGACATTTTATATATATACCTTGTCGTAGGCGCACCAGCTGTATTTGTATGTATGTACATCTACCGCTTGCTTACTTGTACGAAAGTATATTTTATATACTTGTACTACAGTACATTTTACACCTATTGACGATCACGTACCTGCTCCAGTTTTAAACAATATATATACATGTGTCGCAATGACAAATGTATTCCTGACATGATAGATTTGTGATATGTCATGATTGTGATACGACTTGAGATATGACATGATTCTTATTTATTACATCTCTTTTCATTCCATGCTCAGTATGTTTAGTTTGTAGAACTAGTACTTGCTCCCGTCCTGACAGGATAACGTTGTAGGCATACTTTCGGAGGAAGATTTGCTTTGTGATCTTTTCTAGGAACCCACCGCAGAGGACCAGGTCATTGCTCTCGAGGAAGTCCCCGCAGGGAATCTCGCTTGGTAGTCTTGCTTAGATTATTTTTGGCTTAGTTATTGAACTGTTTAAACTATATCTTGTAGTCACTGGACTTTGTCTCCAGTTTGATACTTTGGAAGTGTATTATTAAGTCTGTACTTATTTTACTTTCGCTTATAGATGTTGTGTTGTGATGAACCTTTTAAATGTGATATTAGAACTGTTAGCAGCTTAAATCCTTTATTGTCTATACTTAGAACAGCTTACTACGCTTTAACCAAGCGTAGGCTAGACATGGCTCGGCCCGGCCCAATAATTTGGGTAGCGGGTCGTGACAGATTAAGATTAAATTAAATTAGTTTTTCTAAATTATTTAGTTAATATAAATTAAGGGAAAGATCTAAGAGAATCTTGGTCCTTATCCGATTAGGAGTTTACTTATGAAGCTCAATCTTTTTAAGAGAGCTTTTCCTTGTTTCCTTCGAATGACAAACATACATAAATATATGCAGCATATGATTATTTCATATCTCAAGCCTCCATGTTTAGATCCTATTTAGATACTAAATTGTCACGACCCGCACCCGCTTTTCGGACGCGAGCTCGTGAGCAAGTCAACTACGTATCGAGCAGACTCCAGTCCGACTCGAATACGTAAATGCTGTCAAGGCTATGGTATACTGCCAAATCATGACAATACAATCTATATCTCAATCCACAATAAGAATATGAAATATGAATGAACACTATGGGTCGTGTTCTGCAGTCCACTAGCATATATGTCCGATAAGACTCTAAAGAAAATAACAAGAGTCTGAAAATTGAATCAAGAAACAGGATATCTCATGATAAGGTATGAAAGCACGAGCGGATAATAAACGTAATAACGAATACCTGAATCCCGTAAGCGTACCATCGCATCCGAAACCCACAAGAATCGTAAATCCTCCGCCATCCAGAACTACTAGCTACTCCATGCAATCACTAAACCTGAAGAGATCATCAGGTCCTCAGGGGACATAGCAAGATACATAAAAATATGCCTATCTAGCAGTTTATCATGCAATAAAGAAAATACATGAAATAAACGGAAAAAGACCAATCAACACGAAAACATGACTATATGCGACTGGAAGAACCACTACGCATAAACGAATTGCTGGAGGAGAACAAGAGAACACGATGTCACGATGTCAACGGATAATCAATAGAATACTCAAACCCTCGCCCCTAGTGTGGACTCGCAGGTGCGGGCAGATAACTACTAACCCTCGTCCCTAGTGTGGACTCGCAGGTTAGCTTCAAGAAATCACCCTCGCCCCTAGTGTGGACTCGCAGGTGTGGACATATAACTACTAACCCTCGCCCCTAGTGTGGACTCGTAGGTTAGCTTCAAGAATTCAAGGTTCAGCAGTTCCGTTATGAATTATTCATCCTATGACACGATGCGACTCAGTCCAAGTACAGGTGATGACATGACACGACCCAATCAAGATACATGAGAGAACCAATCCAATATGAACCAAACAATTAACTATAAACAAGGACTATATATATACTAGCATGCGCGATGTACAAATCACATGTCAATAATCAACCAGTAAAACTATATAGTAATAGAAATATGCATGTAAATAAACTGTAGAGGGAGGCAGGGTATACTTGCCTGTGGTCCTTGCATAAACCGTAGTCACAAGTCGAGGATGAGGGGATGCCGATCTAGGAGCTGTCAACCTATACCACATATCGCACCATGAACCATGCACGAAAACTATAAATCAATTCTAATGTTCTAGTTCTAAATTCATGGAATAGTGGCTAGTTGGGTTACTAATCTAATAATAATTAATTCTGGAATAATTCACTTAAAAACCTAATTTAATAATAATCTAAATATAATCTAAACATGCAAGTTTGGCTATCAAAAGTCGTGTTTCCTAATTTTGGAAACTACGGCACGCAAATCGTGACGTGCCGTTGACTATCTAGTCAAACGCTGTGAACTCTAGATTTTGAAAGTGCACCTTGGTAGATTTTAGTGCCACGAGTGCACTGAAATCAACCGTGCCGCAAAATCACGCTTTGGTCAAAAGATATCGCCGTTATGGCTAATCGTGACCAAAACGGGAATCAACCGATCAATTCTGAGTTCAACAGAAAACTAAAATACTAGATGAACGAATTAATTTATGGAGAAATATATATGTCGTAGAGCTCTGTGTTAGCTTTTCGAAACTTCAAACGGTTCGTGATTTCGATTTTCGGTCCTCCCGGAATCTCGAAAATGCCGAAACATGTCAAGTTTTGGACAACCGACACTCTACGAATTTTTCAGAAATTTAGGAATAATATCTACGAAAATAAATTACATAATCAGAAAGCTTCCTCGATACAAATCCAACCAAAAAAAACAGCATGCGAAAAGCACGTCGGAGTTGGCGGGAATCGCTTCGGGAAGTCGGAAACCCTAGATGAGTTCTCCCACAAAAGGTTGCTGGAATTTAATTAGGGCGGACGAATATAATAATATATATATAGGAGAGAGAGAGGCGGTCACTGTAGCAGTTGGCGCCGACAGGTGGGCCCCCCTGGTTGGATTTCTGGGTATTTATTTATTTAATTCAGAAAATTATTTAAAAATCATTTTAAGTCCAAATAAATCAAAATAAATTGCAGAAAAATTCAGAAAAATTCTAGAAAATATTTCTAAGTGTATAGAATATAAATAAAATATTTTAACACAAAATATCATCGTGTGACCTCACAGTAAATTCCCAAAGCCTGTAAAATATAATTTCTATAGGTTTTAATTATATAAAAATTTCCAAAAATTCTAAATAAATCCAGAAAAATTCTAAAATATTCTAAAAATATTTTTAGTCATTTAGAGCCCAAATAAAAATATTTGGTCCAAAAATATCCCCGTATGACCTTACAGTAAATCCTGAAAGTCCTTAATTAGAGCATTCAAAAATGAACATTCAAACATCGTAACATCCGACATAATCGACAAACAGAACATTCAAAAATCGTAACATCCATACAAAATGAACAACAAAGTTGTCCAATTTCTAAACAAACAACCAAAACGTCAAATTTCTAGGGCATCCCAAAAATTTTAATTAGAGCATCCAAATGAACCCTAAATTTGGAACCTAAAATAGAGAAGTGACAACAAATCCAAGCAAAAAATTCGATATACAGAGGGAGGGCAAGAAGTTAGCGTAAGGAAGAAGGAGAGGGAGAAAGAGAATCGTACCTACTGGAGAGGAAGTTGTCTTCCTTGAAGCTCTTGATGAGAGAGAGACCGAAGAGGGAGAGGAGAAATAGGGGGGTTGGGTCTGTTGATGGGAGAGAGGCGACGAGAGAGGACTTTGGAAGGAGCGGAGGAGTAAAGTGAAGTAATGGGAGTTTTTAAAAGGAGGTCTCCAGCTACTCCCAAAAAGTAGCTTTAAAACATAGAGCCTGGAATTTTTTTTCCGGATGGGATGTTTCGAGTGGTCCCTGTCCAAACAATATTTGACCCACCACTTCAGTTATAACTCACAAATGTGAGTTATAAAGGCTAAGCAAACAGTCCCTTACGTTCTTCCAAAAAATTTACCCTCTAATGAAGGAGAGAAGAGAAAATAAAAAAATACAATTTATCCGGAAAAAAAGCATAAATTATCAAAATATGTATTGGGACTGAATCTATTCTACTATATAATAGGAAAACTTAGATGGTGAAACTTTTGAATTCCAAAAATACCCTTACATACTTATACTAATTAAAAATAGTTTATTAATTTTAATAAAGACAACTTAGTAATTACGAAGACTACTCTTTGGTCTTCCTAAACTAATTAAGAAATGTTAAAATTCGTGCATGACACGTGCACATATGCTACGAAAACATCGAAACTTTGTCTGTGCCCTCCTCTCCCAAAAATTTTCCCAAATAAGGAAAAAAAAAAAACCAGACCCCCCCCCCCCCCCCCCCCCCCCCCCCCCCCCTTCCTTAATTTATCGTCTGCTTCCGAGAAGAACTACACTGTCGAGGAGTGTGCGATGTACGACGACCGAGTCGCCACCGGCGACAAGAGGTCCGTCAGAGACCGCCTCGACGTCAATGTCGGCGACGATTTCGGCCGCGGTCGCTCGTCGAGCCTAAAAAGGTGCCATCTTGATCGGAACTTGTGAATTTTTATGTGTTTTGGATAGTTTGAACTTGGATCGACTGTAGACTCTATGCTTGGATCGACTTGGATCGTTTGAACATGTGAAGTTTTTGCTTGCTCTATATCATCGAATTAGGGGTTTTGAGCGAAAATTGGTTGAAAATTAGGGTTTTTACGTTGGTTAGGTTTGGTTTGTCTTTTGGGTAGGAACTAAGCAAAAAAATCATATTTTTTTGGGGATCTGTGTAGTATATTGGTTACTGAAGTGGGGACCATCTCCAATGGTGATTTCTAAAATTGAGTTCTTATCCTACTTGGCATTGTACTTTAACACTGTGTTTGGGAACATTTGGGGGGAGGGAGAGGAAAATTTGAGGGGAAGGAAAATGGAGGGGAAGGAAAATGGAGGAAAGTTAATTTTTCCTTCCTTTTTTTGGATGGACAAAAAGTAGGGGAAGGAAAAGTTTAAAAACAATTTTTTATTTGTTTATGGATATAGGTATAATTACTATTTCCTCCTTGGTATTCTCAAATGATGATTTAATTTTAACTTTTTGAGGGGTGGTGGGGTAAATTCACTCAAATTCCTCTCATCTCTCTCCATTTTCCTTCCACATTTGGGAGAAAATTTTTTTGGTGGGATCCACCTACTTTTTCCTCTCAAATTTTCCTTCCCCATGTTCTCTCCCCCCTTTCCAAACACCATCATTTAAAATTTTCCTCTCACTTTTCCCTCAACTTTTTCCTTCCTCCCATTTTCCACCCTTCCCAAACGGTACATAAGGAGATTTCTATCCTAGTTGGAAGAGTTTCTACATAGAAATTATAGACATACAAAAATGTTCTCCATTTCTATCCTATGTGTCATATAGTAAAAGAACCAATTTAATGGTGTGGGGCCCAATAATAATTGTCATGAGAGATAGGAGAATTTCTATGAGAGTTTCTACATGTAGAAACCCTCCTAGAAAGTTTCCATCCTACATCATTGCCACCTAGGATAGAAATGGTAATAGAAATCACCATTGGGAGAAGTTTTTTCTAAAATGGATTTCTTCCATAGAAATAGGGAAGATAGAAACCCCCATTGGAGATGGTCTTATATCATCAAATTGGGGTGTTCATTTGAACAATGGTTGGAATTTGGTCGAGTTCGGGAGAATTAATGAACACTGTTTGTTTTACTAAGAAGTAATGAAAATATAGATTTTAAAATGTGAAACTAGATACCCCCAATATTTAAAAAAAATAAAAAATATCCTCATTTTTGGACGGAATAGTCAAAATATCGGTTTAAATTTCAGTTAAGTGAGCTCACGTGCTCACTTAACTCACACGTGGCGCTGTAAAAGGACACAAATGCCCATGAAATAAACCCATGACCAAATGTGTCTCATATTGGAGTAGGTTTCTTCATTTTTACTCATATTTACTTACAAGATGCTTGTCATTATGTGTGACAGGGATTTGTGTGACAGGGGGTTTGTGTCATTTTATAAGTAGATATGAGTACAAATTTCAGCGCTTTGTTTGCTGTAAATAGTGCCAATTGCTGTACAAAAGTTGCAAAACATCGACAGATTGCTGCAATTTTATTATCTTGCCGAAGTGACTGCATATCAGTTACAACAACATTTAAGAGACAATTTCTCTCTTCATTCAGTTCCAGTCTCAACCAAACAACTCTCTGTTTATAGTATTGAAAGGCGCCACTAAGAATCCAACAAATGTATTTGCAATTGGAGTTGTAAATCCCGCAACATCATTTACAAGCAACCAAGCACAGTATTTGCATTACACTTACAACAACAAATTTTGCATGTTAATTCCAATTACGGACAACCAAACAGTCGCGAAATTCTGACTGCGAGCTCCTACCAGTTTAACTCTGTAGAAGTGTGTGAGGGTATTATGTAGTGAATTTGTTTTAACTTTTACGTAATAGACCTTAGAGTTTATGTTCTTTGTTGGTCAATTTGGATAATGGCGTGCTATGGTTGGATTGAATTGGTCATTGCTGCTATGAAAATTTGAGAAAAAATGATGCAAGGTCTTGTTAGTTTTCTGTCATTGTGGTTTGAGTCGTAGACCAGGTGAATTAGCTCGCAGCCAGGTAGCTAGTTCGGGAACTTTGATAAAAGTCATTAGATTAGTATTTTGCGAAATGGAAGGATTAGATTTCATTTCTTGAAGTCTAGGAACTTTGAAAAAGAATGGATTAACTCAATTAACGTCCAATTTATATCGACAAATATGGTGTTTTAGTTCAATTTATGGTCTCTTTTTTGGCTTTCATTGACATTCTGTTGCTGAATTGGGCTGACACAACCAAATCGTGCTGTAGTTGGTTTCTCCTCTAGTTTACTTATTGATATACTCAAGAAACTAAATTGGCGTCTTGGTAATAGGTTTAGTTCATATAACTTTTCTATTATAGATTTTTAGTGTTATTTTCCTTTTAGACTGGGGGGAGTTTTCGTTGTTTTCGTTGTTATCAGACTCATATCGTTTTTCTCTAGGGATGAAGCCAACCAGAAAGGTGTTATTCTTCTCATCTCTCTGTCCTTTCATCTCGTCCAGGGAAGGAATCCGTGTGAATTCAAGGCGACTGTAATTGGTTGAATTTGCGTATCATCTGACTGTTACTTTTCCATTTACTTGGATATGAGGAAGTCTGGTTTTCCCATTGTTATGGTGAGTGCCTCGCCAGTTATTTTATGACATAATCGTAGACTGTACTGTCTAAACGGGTTTGTTTTCTCATTAGTTGTAGATGATCAAAGAATCACGATGGAGTTACTGCTCAGAATTGAGATGTGAGAAAATCTAATGCGCTCGTTAGCAGAAATGTCCTGTATTAGATTTCAGCCTGTTAGGTTTGTGTGGATTTTGTATGAATTGGTTGTAAGATTCTTCAGTTGTGAAGTCTCTATGCTTTGGAGGGTGAGGATTTTCACTTAGGTTGTAGGGAGGCCGAGGATGACAGTCAGATAGTTGTAGTTATTACGATATTCATATTTTCAACATCAAGTGCAAGATAAAGGAGAAAGGTCAAATAGGAACTTAGGGCATGTCTGGTAAACCGTAAGTGGAGGAGGTTTGAATTTGGACTTTTAGAGGATGGAAAGTGCATGGAATCCATGCACAATCTTTCTTGTCCCCTAATAATTCCAAATTATGTTTGGTTAGGGTAGGAAAGTAGGAATGTGGTAAGTGAGAAATTACTTTAGAGCAATGGTAAATACTAAATACTAAATAATTCATTTAACAAATTAACATAATTACTAAGTACTAATAATTAGTATTAATAGAATAACTTTATTTAGCTTATTATTATTTAAAAATTAATTAATTATTTTATTTACTAATTAATTACTAATAATTATATAATCTAAAGCTAACTCCAAAAAATTAATTCAGTTCAAATTGAAATTCAAAATTTAATTTCCGTTCCAAATCCAAAAATGAAAATCAATAGAAAAGTTCAGTCCAAATTAAATTACTAATTAATTATTAACTAATTAGCTAATTGTCAATGTAGAAGAATTGTAGGAGAATATATAAAAAAATATATTAAAAAATCAAATTTCTAAATCCGTTGTTGACCATTTTCAGAGTTAGAGAGGATGTGGAGAACCACCTTCATGTAGCCCTCCTTATGTAGCCGACAAGATTTGCGAAGTAATTATTACTTCTACTTTCACACTTAAATCCCATTTGAACCAAACATTGTAAGTATAAAATCCAAGTCCAAATCCTTTAACAACCCCACTTTCCATCCCATTTATAGCTTACCAAACAAACCCTTATAGTAGAAAATAGTATATGAAATCACCACCTAAATACCCTCTGTCTAGCGTAATTTTAGTTCAGAGAGTAGCTTTAACAACAACAAGAGTTGGGTTGATCACTGACGAAGAGGCATCTGCTCAAACTCTGGCATTGGTATTGGTCCTATGTATGGAGAAGGATAAGAGAAGAGCCTATAAGGCGTCATAAGCTTATTTCAATGATGGGATCGGGCAAAAACATGGGTTATAGGTGTAGTTTTGGGCGTATTGATTGCATCTTTTGGTGTAATTGGTTGTTCCTTACCTCAGGGTCAATTGGTTATTTAGAAGTAAAAATTATTGCAGGTGTACCTGTAAAGGATCGTCTTTGGTAGAGTTATTACGTGGAAGTGCTAGTGTCGGCCAATCTACTTTGACTCGTTTTTATAGTTTACACATTTTTGTATTGCCTCTTCTTACTGTCGTATTTATGTTAATGCACTTTCCAATTGTACATAAGCAAGGTATTTTAGGTCCTTTATATAGAAGATAGATCATAGATATTTGCAATTTTTCATATACATATATCCTATTAGGGAAGGAATAAATAGTATTTCATTGCTACAAATATGGATTATTGAATAAGAAAAAGATGAGATGTATTATTTGGATTGTTCTCTTCAACTCCTATGTATTCTATTTTTTTATTTAATATGAATAGTTGAAGTGGATTCTCCGAAGAGGGCGGATTATTGGAGTGCGACTTGAATTATTGATTGGCACGCGCGCGCGCGCGCGCACACACACACACACACACACACACACACACACACACACACACATATATATATATATATATATATATATATATATATATATATATAAAGGTAAATTTCATTAATCAAAAGGTCAAGTACAACTTTCACAATTTTAATCCTCTGTATGCCTCCTCAAAGCAGATACATCAAAGTCAATATTATGTAATATTCCTATAATGGGGGTAGCGAGTCCCTCAAAAATCCGTTTGTTTCACTCTCTCCACACGTGCCAAACCGACGCAACAAGTCTGATCCGTGCTTCCATGTACCACATCCCACCTCGGTTTTTCCTCGCCCTAATCCAAGCAATAATGTCACCAACCCCCCAATCCTCTACTACTATGTGCCTGCCATATGGACCAAGACGACACACATTGAAAGAATAAATGACGTATCGATTCATCCTGTTAGTTGCACAGAACACACCTTTGTGATTTGAGTGGGACTCCAAACCGAGCAAGCCTATCCATGTCAGAAGCCGTCTCAATGACACTTTATACATGCATAGTTGCATTTTTCGGACCAATCCGCTGACCCATATGAAATCAACCTCCTCTAGTCTAGCATGAGACGTCCGTAGATAATCATAGCATGATTTAAAGTCGAACTCTCCAGACCCAGTGCCAGCTATAGGCGGCTGCCAAACCCACCTATCATCCTGTGCATCGGAGTCCATGTGGACTGCCTGGATAATCTCAGCGAACTTAACCGTGTACGCATACCTTTCAGGCTACCACTCCCCATGTCGTAGGATGTGCTGAACTCGTAACCTCCTACCCGCCTCCCGAAGCATGTGATCCCCAAGCTCCTGTGGTTGATCCATGGATCGAGCCACAAGTCTGTATTTCTTCCATCCCGGATGACACGATATATGACATTCTTCAGAGAAGCACGTTGATGCAAAAGGCACTTGAAAGTAAATGAGGTATTGTTAATATACCTGCAGGTCTAGAAGTTATCCCCCTTCAAATATCTACTACTCATCCACTCCGCCTTTAAGGATCCCCCTTGTACAAACTTCCATGCCAGTTTCATCCCAGCTACCTCTCTAAGCATCTACAGAGGTCTCAGTCCAACACCCCTCCTAAATCAAAAGTATTAACCATTTAGTTCCCCTTTTTTTTGTAAATATAAACATGTATAATGGATTATTAACTTACTATTATTATTCCCAATGAGTTACGGATATTCGTAGTTTGTTAATAACAGTTGTTGTAAGTGTTACATCAATGTTTAAGTGTACGAAAATTCATAGTTCGTTAATAACAGTTGTAAGTGTTAGATCAATGTTTAAGTGTTAAATCTTTTCGTAATATATTACTTTTATATATAACGTGTTATATTTTGACCAATTTTCAAAAAATATATTTGAAGTATCTTGGTCAAAATATAGCACGATACAATATGTGCATGTTACAAGTTATTGATACACATCACTTTAATCACATCAATATTTATAAAGTTCAAATCTACTTCTATACGTAACGTGTTATATTTTGACCAGTTTTCGAAAAATATTTGTAAAGTGTATTGGTTAAAGTATAACACGTTACATATAACAACTTATCGATACAAATCACATTAATCATATATGTAACACATTAAGATGTTATTCACATAATATGAATATATGTTACTAGTTGCGAATAGCTAGTCATATCCAATTTTATTTAACAAATTTGATTTTTGTTACCAGTGTTCTAAATGGCGTCCGCCTAGGCCGCCTAGGCGGTAGGCGGTCCCTCTCCGCACCGCTTTGCTGTAGGCGGTGGAGTAGGCGGCCAATGGAGGTTGGCGGCATAGGCGGAGGTGAGGCAGCGTAGGCGAGCGCCTAGGCGGATAAATACTTTACAAAATATTTTGGCCAAAAAGGTTTTCTTTTAACATTATGGGCCTAACAACACTAAAACTTTATAAATCTTTGTTCTACAACTTAGTTATGCATGGAACACCCTTAAAATATGCATATTATGCAAAAAATAGTGGTAAAATAGTAAAAAATGTTCAAAATGTATCAACGGCCTAGGCGGCGCCTAGGCACCGCCTAGGCGGCCTAGGCGGTAGGCGGACTCTCTCCGCCGTGCACCCGCCTACCGCCGTTTATAACCTTGTTTGTTACAAACGATAGGATAACCAGTTGGTTGATACCATTAGTATAAAGTCATGGGTATCATCACATTAATCATTTATGCAAGTAAGTTATGATGTTACTAATAGAATATGAATACAGGTTATTAGTTGCGAATAATAATAACCACTCATATCTAATTTTATTTAATAAAGTTGTTTTTTGTTACAAAAGATAGGATAACCAATTGGTTGATATCCTTGGTATAATTTTCCATTCCAATTTTTGTTTACATTTTTTTTTATTTAGTAAAAAGCTTTCAATATGCTAAAGATTTAGGAATAAACTGGTGAACAGGGACATGCAACATTATCTTTTGAGAATCAGGACTAGAACCAAATTTCCCCATATAACAATTCTAACTAACTTATCAATCTAGTTACATTGATGGGTGCTCATCCTTCTTTTGAATTGACGTTTGATTATATCTGGTCCCATTAGTTTCAGTTTACTACTTCCACATTGCATGGTGGTCTATAGGTGCGTTGATTTCTGAGGATGGATAAGGGTGCATAAGTATGAACTTTTCTTTTTGATTGTTGGTCGCTCCATTATATATTATAGGTAAAGTATGTTGTGATCCGTTCATTGACTAGTTAGAGTTAAGGGTGAGATTTTGAATCTCTTTATCACATGGTGGATTTTGGTTTTTGGCTGTGGTGTTTTCTTAGATTTTTAAAACATGAAGTTATTTATATCCCGTCACTTAACACTTTTTATCTGTTAGTAGATTTTTCGGGCTCTTTGGTGTGTGGACAATCGATGATAAGGTTTAGCATAGAAGGAATGCTTTAAGTTTAGGTTTATTTCACTTAAAAAGAATGAACTCTTCTTATGTTCTTTTTGATACCATGGTCTTTTTTTTTCCTTCAGAAAATGATACGAGGAGTTTTTTTATTAGTTTACTAGTTTGATGGTGTTAATTGGAAAGAGAAAAATTAAATTTATGCCGTCTCTTCCTTTCCTTACCATCCTCCTGACGAATTTAGAAGCTGTTGTCATTGTTGTCGTCTCTCTCGGCACCCCCAGCTGGTACCGTCTACAAATACCTCTCCCGTGCCATCTCCGAAGAATCCTCCTCTCCCTCTTCTGGCCCTATGCAAATCTCTAACTTGTCCCCCATTCACCTGAGGGAGTTGTCACATGTGAATGAGGGGTGCGATAGGCAGGAGACAGCTAGAATGGGAGGGGTTCACCAGAGGCTGGAGGCACCACGACGGGGTCGGTGATGGGTGGCGACTAGGGTTTAGGTTATGAGGGGTTTCGGATAGGTAATTTTTTGAATTTTCAGAATCAAAATTGTGCTAAATTATTCATGTGCTTTGTGAAGTAATAATGAGTGCTAAGTCTAAACTTGGACGGGAGAAAGATACCTAAGTTGAATAATTTGAGAAGTTCATGGCATCGACGCAAAAAGAAGGTCATGGTATCTAAGTGAAAGCAAGGCAAAGTTCATGGAATTTAAGTGCAAAAAACCGAAAAGTAATGGTTTGGTAGCATGCAAGCCTCCTGTAGTTTCATTGATGTGTTACTTGGTTTTATTCAACGTTGTTGATTTACAATTTATGTGGACACCTCATTTGGCATTCTTGGTATGAATTCCTGAAATTAACACCTAATTTAATACTATTTAGGGAATATATCATAAGAATACAATATGTAAAGGACACCCCAACATTGATAAATATCTTGTCAATAGGAAGATGTACTATTGGTTTTGAATGTTTGACACAAAGAAACATTCTTGTCCAAAATAATGAGGATAGCTAAAGTGAGAACGTAATTACATGCAAGTGGCCCTATGAGAAATGATAAAATAAGAAATGGAAAATTTTAATAAGAGCTTGGGATAACATCAATCTAGGATAAGATGATATGATCATTGGAAATGGTTTTTATGTGCAATAAAGAATGATGGGGCACCCTTTAAGAGTAGTGAAACAATTGTAGCTGAAACTCGTACAGAAGAAAGGTGTATAAACCATGGTTCACAATACTGTTATCAAACCCCTCTTAATTTGTGGTTTCGGGGGTTTGAATCACTTGGTTTCCGCAGTTTCGGTTTCGGTATCGTATCGTCGATACCGTGAACTATGGTATAAACCAAAATAGTTACCCGTTTACACTCCCAAGTGATCACTGAAATTTCTTCAATTAAAGAGAGTAGAACAACATTAAAATTACAGTAATGAAGTAGCAAGAACTTCGTGTACAGTAATAGGAGCTTGTGCTGCTTATCCAATTACATTTGACAAATTAGCAGCAGTAGGTGGAATACAGTTAAAAATCAGCAACTCACTCCAATTTATACAAGTACAATAAATGTCGTATAAGAAGCTACTATTTCAATTGAAAGAAGAAAACTAGATAGAGTATGTCAGTCTAAAAATTGGAGTACTCTCGTTTCCCCATAAGAGAAACTGAAGGTAGTGGAAAAACTGAAGATCAGAAGAGGAAAACTGAGGAAAATACCTTTCTAATGTGCCTGGTCACCTGGTGCACATTGATGGCAACACATGATATGTTGGTCCATCTTATACGTGCCGCCTATAATGGTCTTGTCATGCACTGCATCCAATGTGCGTCAGGTGATCACCATCAAGGTAGTCAAAGGTGCACCCGAGGTGCAAAGGGTCCATATCGTCCGAGGCGCAAGACGCACTTAAGGCGCGTGTCCGAACGAAGCGAGACACAAAATAAAAAATAATAAAAATATACATAAATAAATAAATAAATTAGTAATGTAAGAAATAAAACCAAATAACATATTAAAACCAACAAAAATATGTTAAAATATAAGCAAGTGAACTAGCATAGCAACAATAACACCCAACAGAACTAACAAAATTTTTATTCTTCCTAAAACGCTTTTATTATGTTTTAGTTTTTCAAGTTCAACTGTAGCCAACTTTGGCAATTGTGAAAAGGGCTACATTTCTCCCACTTGTATGAGGTAAGGACTCTCTCTCCGCCTCAAATTTTTTGTAAAAAACAAAAAAACACATAAGGCGCACCTAGGCGCGCCTTGCTGAAAGCCTTGGGTGCTCCTGGAGAAAGACGCCTTGCCTAGTGAGGTGCGAGGCGCAGATGCTGCGCCTTGCTGCGAGACCTTGCTGAAAGCCTTGGGTGCTCCTGGAGAAAGACGCCTTGCCTAGTGAGGTGCGAGGCGCAGATGCTGCGCCTTGCTGCGAGACGCGCCTTTGACTACCATGATCACCGTGCGTGGAAAAAATAAAAAACCACATAAAGCATTACTCTAATAGTTGTATTTATCACGCCCCGATCCCGCAGGATCGTTCGTCCTCGCTTTGATCTCTACGGAACCGTTCGTCCTCGCTTGGGCGTGATGCCTTGCAAGCCTAAGTTGCGCTTGCACAAGGCTAGTACTTGCACAGTACAACTATACAAAACAAAATACAATGCAAGAAGAACATTTAAATGCAAAAAAAAAACAAATTTGACACGGAGATTTGAAACGGAAAGTACTTTTATTGATAACTTGATAGGAAACAAAATACAAAGCTTGTGACTCTAAATGTCCTGATTGGCTTACATCTTTCATTTAGAACTCTTTTGAAATAGCCACAATGTCCATACATCACATCCCTTATTACATAAACCAAAAGTAAACACACCTTCAAATGAAAACTTGCTGACTGGACTTGAAAAGAAAACAGCTTCGAGGCGATCAAACAAGCTCTACTGGACTAGACGAGCTTTAGCGCCTCATCTAAAAATCCTTCTGTCTCGTGCTTACCTGAAATGGTGCCCACAACATGGGTCAGTACATAACACGTACTAGTAAGCGGCTATGGCCAAACTCACATAAATCTGCACTAAATTGTCAGTGAAGCTAGCATCTATTATTAGTGATCTTTCTACTTGTCTAGGTTCTTTTTAAGCAATTTATAATAAAAAACATAAACATGTAAAACTATCACTTATAGCCCAAATCTACCCACGGTCGGCGATCCATCCCTGCTCAAGACAAGGATTAGCACAATTTGTATATATGAATAAAATTTACTTTTCGTCTCTACATTTAGGTTAGGCTTGCAATAATCATAAAAGTATGCATGCATCCTAACTACATGTTGGTCCATGGGACAATTTCCATGATTAGCAGTTGGGACGTACAAGCCCATCTCACTAATAGACTAACACCCTCCTGATCACGATGACTTCTAGCCTCAGGGTGTCATGTTCCCTCCTAAGCCGAGCGATTTTCGATGCCCCAGGAATCGGTCGATAGATTACTTCCTTGTGCACAAGTTGTCCAGACCAATACGAATGCAGCTATTAAATAAAACTACTATGCACTAGTCTAGAAACATGTAAACATTTTCATCTTCTTTTCTACACGGTCTGGCCGTGTTTGATGTTTCCATACAAAGCTATCTCTTTAGGCAATTCACAAGGGCATATAACAATTCATATTGAAGCAAGTAAGCAACAGTTCTATAATTGACATGTCATTCATTCATTTATTTTCTCTTATCTTTTGTTATTATGGTATCGTTGATCACTGAGACGCAACAAAAGAGTGGACTAGAGATCATTTTGTTAAGGCGTGAAGATAAATGATAGTTCGATCAAAGCAGCTCACCAAAATGAATCTACTTGAGAGGAGGGACTTCACGCACCGATCACGCTCTGCCTATGCATCCTACATTGGTACCAACATTTGATTAGCATACTTCGATATTTTTCTCTCAAGGTTCGGAATGAATGCGAAATACGATGAAAGCGAACAACAAAACCAACCATCGAAAACCAACACGAAAACGCATTCATCAAAATCAAGCAGCGAAAATATCCAGCAAAAACATCCAACGAACACTCTTGGAGGCGATCCATGAGTTAGAAAGGTTCATTGCATTTCGTCCGTGATCAATCGATACCGACAAAGGTTTTTCCAATACTCAGTTGAGGCTGAGTCAACAAGCCGTAGGTATTACATAGTGAACCGCGAGGAACGGGACGCTACAATATTGGAGGAAAACAAAAGGCAAAAACCACATAAAACAAAATATACTTTTGGTTCCTAAAATGGTTGCAAAAGGACAAGACAATAAATTTACTTGGAGAGGAATTTGCTGTGCTGTGTCACTGCCAAAGGTGGTTGCATGTGGGTGGGGGTGGGGTTGGGGGGTGGGAGGGGTTGGGGTGGGGGGGGGGGGGGTGTAGTAAGGGACAATCTAGATTACGGGTTGGGTTGTGGCTTATAAAGGTAGTACCAAATCTGTACCTTTTGTGCTCGACTCAGGAAAAATATCCATCTGTTTGATTACTCGGACTACGGAGCTTTTGCGCTTGTGCTACTTTTTATAATGGGCATTGTAGACCTGTTTTTCCAACATGATTTGTCTATGGACACACAGATAATGTATAGATTTCATATAGTTTGTTGCATCACATGTGCAAGCACATTAAAGACCAGTTTTTGTCATAATAAGTTTAGAAGATCTATTATATGACTGGACTAGTGAAGCTGATCGAAATTTGGAATTGGATGAGGTAAACATGCAAAAAGGCTAGAAGATAAGAGAGGGTGACTTCATCAAGTAATACTTGGGTTATTGTTTTATCCGGCTATATTACTTGTATGGTTATTATAGGTGAATATTTTACAACTTTTGTTCTGCTATCTAAATTCTTTTGTAATACAGTTCAATATTCTTTAGCTGATTTGCTACATCTCTAAATGCTAACAGACATCACTTTCCAGGCAACGCCAAAGTGACGACAAATGGAAACATGATCTTTTTGAGGATGCCAGAGGGCCTGGAGTTTCAAGTATAATAGTAGTGAACAGCAATAGTCTCAATTTGATGTACTTAATTCTTTTATTAAAGTCTGTTACAACATCTTGATTCCTCTGATTGTGCATGAATGTATATAGAAAATGAACTTGGTGTAAAAGACCTCCGGTTGAAGCTTCTAAAGAAAAGTTCGCAACAAGCACATCAAGGTAGTAAAGAATCAGGAGTCCGGGATCTTCGTGAGAAATTATCTGGTTCCATGAAGTCGCAGCCAACAAATACTGCTCCAGCAAAAGCTAAGATCGCACAGGAGAGTGTTAAATCTATCAAAACAGGTGCTCCAGCTACTGAGCCAAGTGCAGCAGACACCAAAAAAGTTTCTCCCCCGACAAGTTCTAGTAAGAAGTCTCAGAAAAAGGTACGACTCCTCTTGATTATTCTGCCATATCATGCTGCGGTAACTTCTTTTTTTCATCAGTGTCTTTATAAATTTATGTGCTTAAATATGATTCATGAGTCAGTTTGGATAACTATGATTGTATAAGAGCAAAGAGCATCATCTGTTTGTTTCACGATATATTTATTATTTCTGTAATGTGGGGTTTCTATGTGTGTGCTTGTGCGTTTGTGCATAAATGAATGTTTATTTTTCTCTTTAGGCATCATCTTGGGTGACAGTATAACAGTGAAAATTTTGAAATGGTGCAATAAGCTTCACTGTCTAGATTCTGTCTCATAGTGAATTCCTGGTTAATTAGTATATTGAATTTTAATTACTCGTATACTTCCATATCTTTTGATGTGTAATGTATATGTCAGCTCTCGAGTCTTAATAAGCATTTAGGTCAAACTTCTTGCTTGTAGAAAGTTTACTTAGCTATTTGTAATCATGGTTAGTTGCTTCCTGGCATTGCTAGAATGAGACTTGTAGGAGAAGTGCTCACAACAATTTCACCTAACAGAGAATGGAAATAAAATATGAGGAGAATGTTTTTCAGTGAATAGGATGACATGTCCAGTGGGACAAATAATGGGTATAAATATTACATGTACATAATATGATAGACATAGATGCATTAATTTCAGATAATTGAAAGAAATAAGGGTTTCTTGTAAAGTATGTCACTATATTATATTAATTAACCTACTTTGAATTCACTCAAGGTGCTTGGTTTGCGGTAGAATAGTGCCCTGTTGGCTTACCCAGGATGCTATGTATTAATTTCCAACCAAAAAAGACATGAAGGCGTCAATGTCCTTTTAAAGGTTGATTTCTTTCCAGGTAATATGGAAAGTATATTTTAAGGAAGACTTGGAAAATATTTGCATGATGATGAAGGGAATATCAGAGATGATGCGAGTACTAATATAGGTTTGCAGGTTGTTTATGAGTTACATTTGTTATCATATTTAGGTGCTGCTGGCAAACTTAATTGAGATGCCCCTCACCCCCACCCCGACTTGCATGCGGGCACACACACATACACACAAGGGAGAGTGGGTCATTGAGCGCCCCACACAAAATCCTGACTTGCAAATTCAGTAAAAAATTCTGTTGAGGTATCCTCCCCTTGTAGAGCCTCCTTATTTTCTAGCCATCTCAATTGATTTTGTTGCATCTTATCTTCGATGGAGCTACTTTTCACCTTCAATGAATGAGCTCATTCTTATTTATTGTTTTTTGTATTACCTCTCATTCATCTCAAAATTCTTATTTCAGCTACACATTTTTGGATGGACATTATTTCCTGACTGTGAACATCCCAAAGCATGGCTGGTCGTTATATCCATTTTATAAAAGTTACAATAAGTATTTTAGAATCACGTAATACTCCACATTTCGACCATCCTACATTAGTTTTATGAACAGTTTCCTCAATGTTGCCTTTATGATGAATGATTGATTTTCAGTAGTGGAAATGATCGTGTTTTGGTATTATATAACCACCAGTTTTAACTGTTCTAATATCCGTTGTAATAAAGGACGTCATTTGGCACGACGGTAAGGCTTGGTGCTTGTGCCTTGGGATTGGAGGATGCAGGTTTGAGCCGCAGGAACAACCTCTAGTCATATCGGGTATAGCTTCATACATCTCGACCCTCCCCAGACCATGCATCAGCGGGACTGTAGGAGCCTTGTGGATATGGTACTGGGACAACCTTTATTATCCCTTGGAGTGTGGTTTCACTTTATTAACTCCATCTTCATCTTATTCTTCTCATACCTCTAACTATTAATGCCTTTTCTAGTCTATAGTAAAACCATATCTTTTGCAAACAACATTCAACTTGGACATCCTTAACGTGCCCAGTGAGTTCATTATAAACAAAGTAGATAGACATAAAGATGACTTCGTGCAATCCTATGGTGATACGAATGGAATTATTTCTCCAATTATTCTCTCACTAGTCACTACCCTTAGTACATGTATGTAATTGCATCAGCATGACTACTAGACCTTGATAGAAAACCATGATCATGGTAAGCAGGAAGCAACTTGCCAACACTGAAAATTGAGACAAAAGGAAAATAAGTTTGAGGGTATAATGTAGGAATATCATGGATGCAAAATGGACTTTAATTAAGGATCCAAAATGTGAAAGCAAGACAAGAATAATGGGAGGATGAGTTTTGTGGAATATGATGGAAGCAAATAGTTTGCTTGGAGAACATACAAAGTTTACAAACACTAGGTAATGTGCTCGACATACACAGCTAGAAGAATGACATATTTGATATTAGAGTTAGAAGCCTAAGCTAAAAGATACATACACCCTGGAAGTATGATACAACCAGGCCAAGTATATAGCTACGGGGATGTTGTAAACAAAGTACAAGTAAGAAGGTTTTTTTTTTTTTTTTTTTTGCATACAAATCCCTCAAATCAACCTGTTTTTAGATAAGACCCCCCGATCTTGTTATTTGCTTAGAAGTCCCCAAATTAGTGAATTACTAATCATGGAGTTATGAGTCACTCTACTTAACCCATGAAGAATGAACATTATGTTAAACTAAATTTCTTAGATACTTGGAACGTTTCCATCCCCACCTCCATCAACTTTTTACCATAGTTTGCAGTATCTACCGATACGATAGGGTTGATACTGATATGGTTTGGCATGTCCCGATTCGGTACCGACTGGTACCGATAGTGATCGGTACTAACGTTGGGTTGGGAGTCTCGTTCCCTGTCAATTCGACAAGAAAAGGAATTGAACAAAAAAAAAAAACCAATCAAGAGGGGTGCAAAAGCTGTAGAAGAATGTAAATGAATAAAACTTATTTATCGCAGTTAAGACCGATTAACAAGGGTGACTATTATTTCATGCAATTTAAAACTACTAAGAAACAACACAATTTTTTTTTAAATTATGCCTAAATGTATTAAAAAAAATCTAAATGTTTAATAATTTATTTTTTGGTACCAAAAAAATCGATACTCCGATCGAAACCGCGGATACCGTCGATCCGGATACTCATAGAAAGGGTCCGATACCGATTTAGATACTGCGAACCTTGCTTCTTCCTCACCCTCCTGCTTGTTGCTTGCATGATGAGCTCTCTTCTGCAAGCAACATGTGAGGGAGGAGAAGGAAGAGTTGGTGTGACGGGTTCGGAGAAATGGAGTTCATGGTTGGCAGTCAGGGATTAAATGTGAAAGAAGTGGATGTTAGAGCGGGATGAGTTGTCCTGTATTTAGAATGTGTGTGTGTTGGGTTAGGGGGGGAGGAAAAATGGAGTGGGTATTGAGGTGGAGGATGAGATAAAAAGATTCGGAGGAGCTGTTGTTAATGGGTTTAGAGTAGGGGAGGAGTTGACGGGCAGATGACATAGAGGAGGCGAGAAGGGATGACAAATTATTTTTATTTAGGTTTAAGTTAGTTTTTGGCTGACATGGACAAGGGGAGACTGATAACTCAATTATTAATGGGACTTCTAAGTAGCGACAAGATTTAGAAGATTTATTTAAAAATGTGGTAGAGTTAAATGATTTATGTGCAAAAAAACCAAGAATGAGGCACTCCTCATCAGGCACGGTGAGACAAAATAAGGGTGGAACTTTTTTTGTAATTTAAGGCTATAGTAGGCTAAAGTAGATCCATTGAGGTAGCATTTTGGAGAACCTAAGGTGATTTTCACACAAGATAAGGTGACTGTCTAGCAAAGAAGATTTTCTAAAGCTTCTGAGGCCATAAATGAGGAGAGATTGTGTATTTGGTTTTGTTTGGTTTTTGAAGATGCATAATTTATTGCCTCCATCTGTGGTAACTGAGTTTTCGTTTGGGTTATAGATGATTGGTTGGCATCCAAGAAACTTGCTTTTATCTTCTGACTGGAAGACGATCTAGTTTCTGTTTTCGTTATGGTAAGAATGAGGTTTGGGCAAAGCAGATTTTGCGGACACATTGTTATATTATGTTTGATATGCATAAGCTAACATTTTTGGAGGATGCGATACATCTACTTCTCATCATTGCTCTTAGACAGTGTTCTAAATGGCATCGTAGGCGGCCGTCTAGGCGGCCGTGAGACGTCAGGGGGAGCCTCACCGCCCCAATTTTGGGGTTGGCGGTTGCTAAGGCGCTGTGGCGGTGAGGCGGTCGTACGCGACAATGAGGCGGTCAGTTTTTTTTAAAAAAAAGAAAGAAAGAAAGAAAAGGTACAAGCAGTCGGCCCATGCCCATCCTATCTGCAGAACGGCCCGTTGTAGAACCCTAGAGGGGGGGTGAATAGGGAGATAAAATAAATCTAAAGCAATAGAAGCAATATATGACAAATAAAAGTAAAGAGTAGGAAGATCAAACACAAGATGTATCCTGGTATCCTCGCTTGAGGCAATCCAGTCCCGGAACTCTCTCCGGCTTAAATCCACTATTTAATCAAATAGTACACACGAGTTTGGATCCGAAGAACTCGCCAACTTCAACACGAGTTTGGATCCGAAGACTCGCCAACTTCAACACACGAGTTTTCTTACGAAGGCTCGCCAACTTCAAACAAATGAGAAGATAACTTGTTGATCTTCTAACACGTGAAGATCGAAGGTTACAACTCGCAAATACTCTAGCACTTGGGAAAGGATGACAATTTGAAAGCTTGGTGGAGTATTAATGGTGAAGCTCTTTTGTGGTTGAGAAAATTTAAAGCTTGTAAGAGATAGTCTTTAAGAGGAGAGAGTGAAACTCCTTTTATACAAATCCAAAGTCATAAAGGCAAATCAGCCGTCAACCGGATTATCCGCCGGATTTCAGCGAAAATCCGTCGGATTATCCGGTCAACAGTAACGGTCATAAAAAGAGCCGTTGGATGCATTAAATGCACTTGCCAGATGCCGTTGGATTTGAATTCAAAAGTTGCAAACAAGTCAAACGGATTATCCGTCGGATTTCAGCGGACATCCGGCGGATGATCCGAACACTAGCTTACAGACTTGCTGTGAGAGAATCGGATTATCCGTCGGACTTCCGCGGATGTCTGTCGGATGATCCGAACATTTGGCTCACTAACTTGCTGTGAGCGATCGGACTATCCGACGGATTTATACGGAAGTCCGTCGGATTATCCGAACATTGGCTCACTGACTTGCTGTGAGCGATCGGATAATCCGGCGGATTTCCGCGGAGGTCCGTCGGATGATCCGATCAATGTCTCACTAACTTGCTGTGAGTGATCGGATTATCCGGCGGATTAGTCCGGAAATCCGGCGGATTTTTCGCCTCTTTTAAATGACTATTTCACCATTTTCTTCCTTTAGCATTGTCATCCTAACAAAGTACGTACAAAGATTTTCTAGACATTTACAGACTCAGGAAAAGAACAAGGAGAAGAACCGTCTTCTTTGTAGTCTCCAAGCTGCTTCATAGTCTTAGACAAATCTGATAAAGGAGAGATGCAGAGCTCCATGGTCTTTGATTAGCGTCATGGAATGGAGAATCCTTTCTTCTATTCTTGCCTGTGAGAAGTACAAACTAAAGACGTACAAGGGTTATTGTGAACAATAATCAAAATCGATGTGCCAACAAACTCCCCCATTTTGATAATTGACAAAAAATAAGAATAAAGAAAGTAAATAGCTCCCCCGTAAATAAAGAATCTCCCCCTCAATACGATTTCTCCCCCTTTGTCAGTTAATCAAAGATGGTGAGAAAAAGACAGAACATATAACTGAACAGAAAAACATACTAAAACTTTCATTTAATAAAAAGCAGGGGTACAAACAACGAGGCTATGGAAGCCCAACTGAACACATAACTAAAAGCAGATATTTAAAAGTCCCGTAGGACCACACAAAACACATACGAAAAGTCCCCGAAGGACCACACAAGACAAGACTAAAAAAGGCATCAACTGTCAGGCGCATGAGACGGGCCGGCCTCCTGATCCTCATCATCCCCGGGAGCAGTGGTGAAGGTGCCATAAGGGTCGACGCCATCCGGGTACATGAAGCCATAAACGTTAGGATCAGTGAAGCGAGGCCCCGGAAAGTCTGGATGAGGAGTGTTAGCGTTGAGAAAGGGAGTGTGCTCCTCAAACATACGCTGAATGTAGTACGCCTGGTCCATGAAGCCATGGTGGATAAGAGTGCCGAGTCCCCGAGTGTTGGCCTGAATACGCTCATGGGTAGAGAGAGATAGATCGGCAAACTTGCGATCAATGTAGCGGCGCACGTCATGAATGAGAAGAGTCGCCGGAGGAGATGCAGGGCCACCGGCAACAGCAGCAGAAGCAGTAGGAGGGGCAACAGCAGGAGCCGCACGACCACGTCCTTTCGATTTGGCAAGAGGGGAGGGACGAGGATCGCCAACCGGGCAATGAGTTAGGTCAACACCATTTGCTTCAAGGATCATGGTGATGTACATACCGAAGAGTAGGGAACGATGAGGAGATTCCCTGATAAGCATCATGGTGTAGATGATGGACTTGGACAGTGAAAAGGGTTGGCGGGCGACCAGATAATACATGCAGATTAGCTCCTCAGCAGTCAGGCTGTCCATATTCCCAGACTTCGGGGTGAGAGTGTGGCAAAGGATCCGATGCATGTCATGGAAAAAGGGACTCAGGTCCTTGTCCTCCGGGCGCTGAACAAGAGAGCCCCCACAGATGTTAAAAAGGAACTCATAACTCATGTCAGGAGAGAAGGAGATGTGGTCGATGGTGCCCGGAAGGGAACGATGGACCTTGCGTTCATCGAGACCAAGGATGGTGGCCAAGGATGCGGCAGTGACGGTGATCTTCACGCCACCAACCTTTGTCTCGAACTCTGGACCTTCCTTGGCGGGAACGAGATTGCAGTAGAACATGCGGATAGCATGTGGATAGAAGTCGACCTGACGCTCAAGGAGGGCGTCGATGCGGGAGAAGCGGAAGTGGTCGCGGTGGTCCTTGAAGTTGAGCCACGAGATAGGTTTCCCGGAGCAGACTGGAGCTTTGTGGTAGAACGAAAACCATTCCCGGGAGTGGGAAGCCGACTTGAAGACGAGTGGATTGTGGCCTTGCGTGGGAGGAGGAACAAACATAGCAAGGGTAGGAGGCTGAGTGGAGGAGGAGCTCCCGTCATGGCGTTGACGTTTGGTGTGAGAAGCCATGGAGGAAGAGAGAGTGAGTGGGAGTTATTTGGAGAAGAATGGAAGGATGGAAGGAGAGGGGATGAAGTATATAGTGGGTGGAGAGGTGTTAATGAAGGGGTGTAAATGTTGGGAACGGATAGAGAGGAAGGGAGCGGATGGAAATGCAGCCGATGCTTCGTTTTCCTCGCCCATACCGCGAAAACGGAAAATCCGTCGGATTTATGCGGAAATCCGGCGGAAAATCCGAATAAAGATAAGAACGAATTAAATGCGGGTAGGTGGTGGGTCACGTCCATTTAATGAAGTAGCCGTTCGCGGCCGGGAGGACAATAAATGCCGATAATCTGTCGGATTTCGGCGGAAATCCGGCAGATTTTCCGAACTAGCAAATCAGAAAGCTGTTGGAAATGAACGGAAAATCCGACGGATTATTGCGGAACTCCTCCGGAAAATCCGTAAAAAGACAAGAAGATGTCAAAAAGAGATATCGAGGAGCCCGATCTCTCGACAAATAAAAGTGAATCGATCTTCATAGAGAGAGGTTTGGTAAAAATATCAGCAAGTTGATGAGTGGTGTCAATAAATTCAAGACAAATATCACCCTTCAGTTGATGATCCCGTAGAAAGTGATGTCTTATCTCAATGTGTTTAGTGCGAGAGTGACAAATCGGGTTTTTCGTGAGATTAATGGAGCTAGTATTATCACATTTAATAGGGATGCATGAAGAAGAAATACCATAATCTACTAGTGTCTGTGTCATCCAAAGAATTTGTGCACAACAACACCCTGCCGCTATGTATTCAGCTTTGGTGGTAGAAAGAGCGACAGCGTTTTGTTTCTTGCTAAACCATGATATCAAGGATTTACCCAAGAAATGACACGTGCCGCTAGTGCTTTTTCGGTCAAGTTTGCATCCGGCAAAATCCGCATCCGAGAAACCGCGAAGCTCAAAGGATGAGGATTTGGGATACCATAGCCCCAAGTTAATGGTGCCCTTGAGATACCGAAAAATGCGTTTTACGGCACATAAGTGAGATTCTTTGGGATTTGCTTGATATCGAGCACAAAGACACTAAACATAATATCGGGACGGCTAGCAGTAAGATAAAGTAAACTACCGATCATACCTCTATACTTACGAATGTCGACCGATGTGCCATCTTCATCATTGTCAAGCTTTGTCGTTGTGGCCATAGGAGTCCTCATTGATTTGGATGAGTCGAGGTCGAAACGCTTGAGGAGGTCCTTTGTATATTTCGCTTGATTGATGAAGGTTCCTTTGGGTCCTTGCTTGATTTGTAAGCCCAAAAAGAATGAAAGTTCACCCATCATGCTCATTTCAAATTCTTTCTGCATAACGTTAGCAAATTCTACGCAAAGTGTATTGTTAGTAGAACCAAAAATAATGTCATCAACATAAATTTGAACCAATAAAAGAGTGCCATCATGGGATTTGATAAAGAGTGTTGTGTCGACTTTCCCCTTTGAAAAATTGTGAGAAATAAGAAAGGAGCTAAGGCGCTCATACCAAGCACGGGGAGCTTGTTTGAGGCCATAAAGGGCTTTGTGAAGTTTGAACACGTGATTAGGAAATTGAAAATCTTCAAAACCGGGAGGTTGTTTAACATAAACTTCCTCTTTAATAATACCATTCAGAAAAGCACTCTTAACATCCATTTGAAAGAGCTTAAAGTCATTAAAACAAGCAAAAGCACAAAGCATGCGAATGGATTCAAGCCGTGCAACCGGAGCATAGGTTTCGTCGTAGTCAATGCCTTCCTCTTGGTTATAGCCTTGAGCAACCAATCGGGCTTTGTTACGAGTCACTAACCCATCTTCATTAAGTTTGTTACGAAACACCCATTTTGTTCCAATAATGGGATGATTGCTAGGTTTTGGGACAAGTTCCCAAACCTTACTTCGCTCGAATTGATTTAGCTCCTCTTGCATGGCTATCATCCAAAACTCATCAAGAAAAGCATCATTAACATTTTTAGGCTCTATTTGAGAGATAAAAGCCACATTTGCACAAAGATCACGAGTGGCGGATCTAGTGCTAACACTGGAAGAAGGATCCCCAATGATAAGCTCCTTAGGATGATTGGTGACAAATCTCCATTCTTTTGGGAGATCCTTTTAAGGAGGCTCGAGAGGAGGAGACTCTTTTGATGGAGTCACAACTTCATTGTTAGATGAAGAAGGACGATTTTCAATAGAGGAGTTCTCCAATCCAAACGAGATGTCATCAATATCCTCGGAAGAGGAGAATGTAGAAGAGTTGAGTTCATTAAAAGAGGCATTGATTGACTCTTCAACAACAAGACTTCTTTTATTAAAAACACGAAAACCTTTACTATGAGTAGAGTATCCAAGGAATATTCCTTCATAGGCTTTTTCTTCAAACTTGCCTAGGTTATCCTTGATATTCAAAATAAAACAATTGCAACCAAAAACTTTGAAATATTCAATAGAGGGAATTTTGTCAAACCAAAGCTCATAAGGAGTCTTCTTAGAAATAGGTCTAATCAAGACCCTATTAATAACATGACATGCCGTATTAACGGCTTCCGCCCAAAAATATTGGGAGAGCTTATATTGGTTTAACATAACCCGGGCCATATCGCCAAGGGTTCTATTCTTTCTCTCCACAACACCATTTTGTTGAGGAGTTCGTGGACAAGCAAAATCATGTCCAAAACTATTCTTTTCACAAAATCTTTTGAAATCGGCATTATCAAATTCTCCTCCATGATCACTTCTAATTTTGTTAATAGAAAAACCTTTCTCATTTTGAACACGTTTACAAAAGGCAACAAATTCACGAAAAGTGTCACTTTTGCAAGCAAGAAAAATAACCCAAGTAAATCTTGAAAAATCATCAATTAAAACAAAAGCATAAAGCTTGCCTCCAAGGCTAGCAACTCTACTAGGCCCAAAAAGATCCATATGGATAAGTTGAAGGGGTCTAGAAGTACTCACAGAGTTGATTGATTTGAAGGAAGACTTTGTTAACTTACTCTTCTCGCATTCTTCACATACCATATCCTTTTTGAATGGGATACTTGGGAGTCCTCTTACGAGCTTCTTGGTAGCAAGACGAGAGATGGTATCCATGTTGGCGTGTCCAAGCCTCATGTGCCAAAGCCAACTCTCATCATTTTTAGCAACTAAGCACCTGTCATTGTTAGTGTCTTCAACAAGATATAAAACATAGATATTGTTTTCTCTAATTCCTTCATAAATAATAGATCCATTAGAACTATCGGTAACGAAGCATTTGAGCTTAACAAACTTGATATCATAACCATTATCGGTAAGATGACTAATACTAAGAAGATTGTGTTTAAGAATAGTAACAAGACACACATTCTTAATACAAGGATAAGGAGGGGAACCTATATTACCATTCCCTATAATGTGACCTTTGAGATTGTTACCAAAAAAGACGTGTCCTTCCTTCTTCATCGATAGCGTTGTAAATAATGAAGCATCTCCGGTCATGTGCCGTGAACAACCGCTATCGAGAATCCACTTGCTTCTAGCATGAGAAGGACTCTTCACCTACAACATAAGTTGAAGATGAACATTTCGGTACCCATGATCTTATGGGTCCTTGAGGGTTAGTCTTAGGAACCCACATAAAAACTTTCTTGTCAACAAGTTTCCTTGTATGACAATAATTGGTTGTATGTCCATGCAAGCCACAGTAATTTACAAATCATAGAAGGTTTAGAAGAAGATATGTGAGAATCATGCATGTGTGAATCTCTAGTGCGAGGAGCTCTAGCATTAGTATTGTGATGATGATAATAAAAAGCATGATGCGAAGTGTTTTTCTTAATAAAAGGTCCTTTCCTTGTGTTAGGAAAGGATTTGTGTGTAGTGTTCATGTATGAAGTGTGCCTAGCATTGTGGTGAGTGTGGAGATGTTTAGGAGCATGCATGTGAGTAGTGTCCTTATTACCAAATCTCTTACATTGCATAAGAAGATCATTATACTTAATAGAAGTGTCATATTCTCTCCTATTAGCATCTTGAACTTTGTGCATAGCAAATTCATAAGAGCTTCTTATGGATTGAATCTCATCATCCTTTTTCTTGATGGTGTCAAGAGATTCTTGAAACTTGAGTCGCAAGGACTCTATTTCATCCGTGTCAGAAGCAGGAGATTTTCCCTTCACATCAATAATGATGCTTGAGAGCCTCTCTACTTCAAGTTGAAGAGCTTCAACCTCTTTAAGAGATTTCTTGTATTTATTTCGAACACCTTTGTGCTCTTCATGCAATTCAAGAATAGCTTTCTCCAAATCATTATAGGTAAGAGTGTTTAAGGAGAAATCATCAAGTACCTCATCGGTTGCCATGAGACAGACGTTGGCATTGTGTTTGCATTCCTTGTCGTTGTCGGAGTCGCTCGCGTCGCTTTCACACCAAATGCTTGTGTTGGCGAACTTTCTGGAGGACGAGCTTCCCTTGCTAGGCTTCTCGTACTTGCTTGAGTCTTTTCTTATCATCGGACAATCCCTCTTGATGTGTCCGGGTCTTCTGCATTGATAGCACGCCGGATCTTCTTCGTTGTCCCGTCTGAAGCGGTTGGCTTTGTTGAATTTTAGGAACTTCCGAAAGTGCTTAGCTGTGAGAGCTATTTCTTCATCGTCGTCCGACTCATTGTCGTCGGAGCTATCCTTGGAGTAGGAC
Source organism: Iris pallida (assembly GCA_029216955.1). Classification (NCBI taxonomy): domain Eukaryota; kingdom Viridiplantae; phylum Streptophyta; class Magnoliopsida; order Asparagales; family Iridaceae; genus Iris; species Iris pallida. Next base: position 11,538,517 of record JANAVB010042018.1, read on the forward strand.
TTTGTCGCTTTGAGAGCAAGAGATTTCTCCTTCTCTTTGGTCTTCTCCTTCTCCTTCTCTTGTATGGAGGATTCCTCTTGATCCTTCATATTGAGCTCGTGAGTCATCAGCTTACCCATGAGGGTCTCAAGGTTCATGACTGTTAGATCGTTCCCCTCAATGATTGCGGTAGCTTTAGGACTCCAAATTTTCGTCAATCCTCTAAGAATTTTTCTGATCTTTTCATGAGCAGGATATTCCTTACCAAGAGAAGAGAGGGTTAATAATGTCACCAAAACGAGTAAACATGCAAGTAATAGATTCATCATGCTTCATTTTAAAGGACTCATATTCTTGCGTGAGTCTACTAATCTTGGATTCCTTCACTTGTGAAGTTCCCTCGTGTGTGACTTCAAGTAACTTCCAAATCTCATTGGAAGTCTTGCAAGTAGAGATTCGGTTGAATTCACTACTGTCGAGAGCACAATAAAGAGCATTCATTGCCTTGGCATCTCGACTCGCAAGCTTCTTGGTGTTTTCAGTAAGAGTGTCCTGAAGGGTGTCAGAAGCAATATCCTCAATAACTCTGGAAGGAGTAGGAAGACCATTTATCACGCAATCCCATAAATCGAAATATATGGACTTCAGATAAATGTTCATCCTAATCTTCCAGTAGTTATAGTTGGTTCCATCAAATAGGGGAGGCCTATTTGTGGAGTGTCCTTCATTGTGGAAGGTGTTGATACTAGGGTTAGAGGCCATGGATCACTCAAAGGGTGTAAATCCAAATCAAGAGAACAAAACTCTGATACCAATTGTAGACCCCTAGAGGGGGGGTGAATAGGGAGATAAAATAAATCTAAAACAATAGAAGCAATATATGACAAATAAAAGTAAAGAGTAGGAAGATCAAACACAAGATGTATCCTGGTATCCTCGCTTGAGGCAATCCAGTCCCGGAACTCTCTCCGGCTTAAATCCACTATTTAATCAAATAGTACACACGAGTTTGGATCCGAAGAACTCGCCAACTTCAACACGAGTTTGGATCCGAAAACTCGCCAACTTCAACACACGAGTTTTCTTACGAAGGCTCGCCAACTTCAAACAAATGAGAAGAGAACTTGTTGATCTTCTAACACGTGAAGATCGAAGATTACAACTCGCAAATACTCTAGCACTTGGGAAAGGATGACAATTTGAAAGCTTGGTGGAGTATTAATGGTGAAGCTCTTTTGTGGTTGAGAAAATTTAAAGCTTGAAAGAGATAGTCTTTAAGAGGAGAGAGTGAAACTCCTTTTATACAAATCCAAAGTCATAAAGGCAAATCAGCCATCAACCGGATTATCCGTCGGATTTCAGCGGAAATCCGTCGGATTATCCGGTCAACAGTAACGGTCATAAAAAGAGCCGTTGGATGCATTAAATGCACTTGCCAGATGCCGTTGGATTTGAATTCAAAAGTTGCAAACAAGTCAAGCGGATTATCCGTCGAATTTCAGCGGACATCCGGCGGATGATCCGAACACTAGCTTACAGACTTGCTGTGAGAGAATCGGATTATCCGTCGGACTTCCGCGGATGTCGGTCGGATGATCCGAACATTTGGCTCACTAACTTGCTGTGAGCGATCGGATTATCCGGCGGATTTATACGGAAGTCCGTCGGATTATCCGAACATTGGCTCATTGACTTGCTGTGAGCGATCGGATAATCCGGCGGATTTCCGCGGAGGTCCGTCGGATGATCTGATCAATGTCTCACTAACTTGCTGTGAGTGATCGGATTATCCGGCGGATTAGTCCGGAAATCCGGCGGATTTTCCGCCTCTTTTAAATGACTATTTCACCATTTTCTTCCTTTAGCATTGTCATCCTAACAAAGTACGTACAAAGATTTTCTAGACATTTACAGACTCAGGAAAAGAACAAGGAGAAGAACCGTCTTCTTTGTAGTCTCCAAGCTGCTTCATAGTCTTAGGCAAATCTGATAAAGGAGAGATGCAGAGCTCCATGGTCTTTGATTAGCGTCATGGAATGGAGAATCCTTTCTTCTATTCTTGCCTGTGAGAAGTACAAACTAAAGACGTACAAGGGTTATTGTGAACAATAATCAAAATCGATGTGCCAACACCCGTCACATCTCACCAGACTCTTGGAAAGAAAAGACTCCATCTCAAAAAAAAAAAAAAAATTGAAAGAGAAGAAGTCTTACAGTTAAGACTACAGAACATGATGAATAGAGGAGGACGACGACGACGTGAAGCTTCTCCGGCGGCGACAGCTTCCCCGGCGGCGACCGCTTCCCCTACGGCGACCAAGTACGACTGTTTTTTTTAGAGAGACTGTCATCTTCTTATGTATATTTTTATTTGGTTTTTTGTTCCTTTTGTGTTTTTTGTTATGTTTTTTTTTGTTCAAAGACTCCTGACTCCATTTCTCTCGTTCCTACCGTGTCGTCCTTTTTTTTGCACACTTCTTTTTTTACACACTAGTGTGTGTTTTTTTTGGCACACACCTACTGTGCTGACCGGCTCACACCACCTTTACTGTTGTGGTTTTTTTTTTTTTTTTTTTTTTTACACACTATCGTGTCACCCATTTTTTTTTACTTTTGTGTTGTTTTTTACACACTACTGTATTTTTTTTACAGACTCCATCTTCTCTTCTTTGTTCTTCCTGTAAAAAATAAAAAATAAAAAATAATCAGTTTTTATATTATTTATACTAATAATATTTGGTTGTTCTTTGAAGGCTAATGTAGGATAAAGAGAGAATCAGAAGTTGAATTGAGGCCAAAGTCTACCGACATTGCTTAGAAATATGGAGTTAAAGATTCTAAAGTAAAAATATATTGGATTATATGCAAGTTGTATAGCAAGCTTATTAAGGGAGGGGTATTTCGTATGCGTGGCCGGAATCACGGAAGAAGGTGAAGCATGTTGGAAGGCATCGGGTGAAGACAAAGCAAAAGTGCGTATCTTGAGCAAAACAAGAACAAAAAGCGAGGGAGTGAGCAAGAGCTAGAAGAAGAGAGGGCTACAATTGATGTATTTGGTGAAGAAGAAGATGAGTGTCAAGTGTTGGGAGATTCATCACAAAGGAAGAAACCAAATCGTCTTGGACCTATTGATAAATGGACAACCGCCATTGATCCGAATAAGACACGACAACAAAATATTAATGATACTTTGAAAATCAAATTTACAAATGATGTGCATGAATATGTTGCTAGGTGGATATATGAGTCGGGTGTTCCATTTCATGCTATTGATAATGCAAGTTTTCGACAACTAGTGGAAGCTATTGGGCAATTCGGTCCCGGCTACAAGCCTCCAAGCCAATATCTTCTAAGGGAGCCACTGTTGAAAAGACCAAACAACCACTCAAAGAGCATGAAGAAGAGTGGATGAAGAATGGGTGCTCGCTTATGACCGATGCTTGGAGTGATCGGAAGAGGAGAAGCATTATGAACTTGTGCGTTAATTGCAAGCTTAGCACTTCATTCCATGGTTCCGTGGAAGATTTTGAAGAGTCGCATACCAGACAATATATTTATGACTTTGTTGTAAAGTACATTAAAGAAATTGGTTCTCAACATGTGGTTCAAGTAGTGACGGACAATGCATCAAATAATATGGCGGCGACAAATTTGTTAGCAAACACTTATCCTCATATTTTTTGGAGCTCCTGTGCAACTCATACCATCAATCTCATGCTTGAGGGGATCGGTAAGCTATCAAAGTTTAGTGGAAAGCTTGAAAAAGCAAGGGCCTTAACCGTATTCATTTATGCACATCATAGGACATTGGCTCTTATGCAAAAATATACCAAGAAGAGGGATATTGTAAGGCCTGGAGTGACTCGGTTTGCTACATCTTTCTTGACATTGGAAAATCTTCAAGGTAAGAAAGATGCACTAAGGCTTATGTTTACATCCGTGGAGTGGAGCAAAACAAAATTGAGGAATAGCGTGAAGGGAAAGGCGGCGGAGGCAACGGTTTTGTCGGTCTCTTTTTGGAATAATGTTGCATTGGCATTGAATGTATTTACTCCTTTGGTGAGGTTTTACGCCTAGTGGATGGGGATAAAAATTCCTCAATGCCCTTTGTGGTAGGTGCACTTAGAAAAGCTAAGAAAGAGACTAAGAGTGCATTCAAGAAAGATGAGAATGCCAAATCTATCTTGAAGATTATTAATGACCAGTCTAAGGATAGACTTGATAGTCCTTTGCACTACGCCGCTTACTTGTTGAATCCAATTTTTTACTACAAAGATCCAAGCATAGAGAATGATGAAAATGTTATGAATGGATTTTTAAATTGTGTTGAGAAACTTTTTTCGGATGAGTTGGACATGCAATCTGATGAGTTGTTGAAATATAAAAGCAAGTCCGGAAACTTTGGAAGAAAAATGGCACAAGCGGCATATGAGAAGGATGTTCCATATTATGAGTTTGATCCGGGTACATCTTTTTTTCTCAAGTTTTTACCACTTTTTTGGTTTATGATTAAATTTTTATGTATTTAAACTTTTAATTTGGTTCTTTTTGTCCTTTAATGTGTAGTTGGATGGTGGTCAAATTATGGTGGTAGCACCCCAAACTTGCAAAAGATGGCAATTAGATTTCTCTTTTTGACTAGTAGTTCATCGGGGCGTGAAAGAAATTGGAGTCAATTTGAGAGGGTAAGTAGATTTTTTTAAATCACGTTCTCTTCCTAGATTTTATTATGCATTGAAATTTTAGTTAATGTGTGACCCATTTTTATTGTTTAGATACATACTAAGAAGAGAAATAGACTTGAGGCATCAAGGTTGAACGATCTTGTATATGTCAAATTCAATTCCAATCTTATGAAGAACAAGTGTAAGAGAGAGATGGGTGGAGAATTGCTCCTATGTTCGCAAGCTAATGAAGCTCAAGGTTGGCTTGTTGAGGGTGGTGATGATGATGAGGTCGAGCCGGGTTCGGGACTTACTTGGAGAACGGTGGCGGAAGCGTCGGGAGCGGACGAAGCACTTGAAGCAAGGGGGAGTGCTAGAAACATCCCAATTAGAGAACTTAATGAAGATCTTGATACGTCCGAGGAGGAGGCGGATGAGGAGGTTGATTTTGAGTCGGACGATGGAAGAATTATGGATGTGGTGGATGGTGTTTGCGTAGACTTAGAAGACTAAGTAGACTTGATCGACTTGGAGGCTTTTGCTATTTTGAAGCTGGCATTTACATATCAGGTTCTCATTTTTACTTTTGAAGCTTTGCTATTTACCTATCAAGTTCTCATATTTTGTACAATGGAGTATTTTGAATGGGCACTTAAACTCCACAGAATTTCGAATGCGGCACCCAAGTACAGTATTTTGAATGTGCACATAAAGTGCAGTTCTCATTTTACTTCAGTTTTGAAGCATTGCTATTTACTTCAAGTGCAATATGCAAGCTTTGCTATTTACCTTCAAGTGCAATATGCAGTATTTTGAATGCCTGCACAGGATTGTTAGTTTTCGTTGGCAACTCCCCAGCATGCCATCCTTCCATTGGTTTTAGACTAGTATATATTTTCTTTACAATTTGTTTCTTGTCAAGTGCAGGCATGCAAGCAGCTCACCACGTCCAAAAATTGTATATATATCTATTTTGACAATACATCTCATTTAGTATATGCACACCACATTGAAACTGACAGTGACAATACTTCTCATATATATATATATATATTTTTTTTTTTTGAAAGAAGGTAATTGTGGCGAACGCTCCCACCGGGAATCGATCTCCTGACCACTCGGGCCGCATGCATCTCCCTTAACCACTAGGCAAATGACCTCTAGCCTAGTGGTTAAGAGAGATGCATGTGGCCTGAGTGGTCAGGAGTTCGAATCCTAGTAGGAACGATGAGATGAAAATACTAAATTCCATGAACTTTGAGTTGAGATCAAAATATGATCATATTTTAAATTTTTATATAAAAAGTATTATATATAATGGCGGCGGCTACAGGAGACATCGGAAACCCTAGCTCTGCTAGGGCATCGCCTAATCGCGACGTGGAGGCGGCCAACCGCCCCCCGGACCGGGGGAAAGGCAAGGGGGTGGCGGGGGCGGTCGGTTGCGACCGGCATGTGGCGGTCGGCGGCGGCGGGCCGCCGGCGAAGGGTGCGGCAGCCGTTGCACGCGTCCGCGCGGGCGCTGGAGCGCAGCAGGTTGACCGGGGAGGTCCGGCGACCCTCCCCCGGGGGCGGGCGGCGGCCGGCGACCCTCCCCAGGAGGGGGGGGGGGTGGCCGGGGCGGGCTACGGGCGGTGACTTCCCTCCCGGGCACGGATTCGGCAGGGTGTTCGACGGCGGTGGCCTCCGGGGGCTCCCCGATGGTGTTCACCGCCCAAAGAACATCGTCGGGATTGGAGGATGAGGAGGGGGCTTGGACTACGGTCCAGAATCGGAGGGTTCGGCGAGGAGGAGGGCAAAGATCGCAGATCCCTGAGGCTAGGAGAGGCACAACTTATTCGCAGGGATCGGACAGGAGGGCGGGGATAGCCAGGAGAGCGGGTCCATCGGGGGGACAGGCACACTCGGGGGAACGGGAGGGACACGCCAGGATTGCGTGGCGGCCCCGTGCGAAAGGGGTGACGGGGACGGCTGTCCCAGTTATCGGAGGGAGAGTTACTGCTGCGAACATGAGTGCCAGGCCACCTCCGACGACTCCTCCTCGGAGTTCGGGCCCGCGGCCTGTATCTTGGGCGGATGCATGCAAGGTGGGGGTCGCCAAGACGCCGACATCGATGGAGTACGTTGCACCTATGGCGATTGGGGGTGAGCTCTGCGCCGACTTCCCAGCCGACGAAGTGGCGAAGGTGACGGCATTCTGGGAGAACACGTTAGTGCTGTATGTGTTGGGGAACAAGCCCTTCTACGGGCAGATCAGAGGATATGCGGACAGAGTCTGGCGGCCGAAGGGGAGCATGGAGTTCTTCTCCAAGGAGAACGGCTTCTACTTCGTTAAATTTGGGTTGGCGGAAGATGTGACTCGGATACTCCAGGGAGGGCCATGGACGTTTGACGGCCGCCTCATTATTCTGAAGCAATGGACCCCTGACTTGAGGTGTGAGAAGGAGGTGCTTAATGCTGTGCCAGTGTGGGTTCGTTTTCCTGAGTTCCCGGTACGCTTCTGGAGTGTCCCACTTCTTATGAGACTTGCCAGCCTCATTGGCAAGCCGATTAAGGCGGATGATGCCACCGCTTTCAGGTCTAGGCTGATGTATGCCCGGGTATTTGTGGAGATTGACGCCAGATTGGACCTGCCTGAGCAGTTGAAGTACAGGACACCTTCTGGCCAGTTCGCTATGCAGAAGGTGGAGTATGAGTGGGTCCCCCCCAGATGTCCGGCATGTGCCTGCTTCGGGCATCTCCCGAGTGCGTGTAGACGTGGGGGAGCTTCTGAGGTGGTGCCGGAGGAGGTAGTGCAGGAGGCAGGTGGTGCTGATGACTCCCCCGTTGTGGACCAGGTGGGCTTGATGGAGGATGATATGGAGGCAGACTCTTCCCCCATCTCGGGTGAAGATAAGGGGTCTCCGACGGAGGTTCTTACTGGAGCGATGGTTGAGTATGTGGGGACGAGGACCATGACCACTAGGAGTATGGGGCAGGAGGACAGGAGACAGGGAGATATAAACGCGCTTGCACTTCAGGTGTACAGTCGGAAGCGCCAGGCTACGGAGGCACATAGTGAGGACAGCGGACAGGGTGGGACAGAGAGAGTGTGGAAGGTCAATCCTAAATGGGTGGCGGTACTAGCACAGCCTCCCCCACAGGGGACCCACACGGGGCCGCGGCCCCTGCTCTGCCCCTCCTTCTACAGGGGGATAGAGCTGAGGATACCAGAGATATGGAGGTTGCACTCTCCCCGGGTGCCCCTTCAGAGGATGTTCAGGGGACCCCACCCGCGGTTTAGATGTCGGCCCTTGCCTGGAATGTCCGGGGGGGGTGTTCTCTGGGGAGATGGAGGGAGATTAGTGAGGTGCTGAGGAAGGAGCAGTGTGAAATCTCGATATTACTAGAGACTAAGATCAGGGGGGCGAAAACTCTGTCCCGTAGAACTCCTACGGACTGGGTCCAGCTTCACAACCTTGGTCTCTGTGATATGGCGAGGATCTGGGTTAGGTGGAATGGAGCTAGTTGGGAGGGTGAGGAGGTTTTCATGTCTGACCAGCTGGTGGCTATCTCCTTCACCAACAAGGGGGGGTTCCACTTCTTACTGGGTGCCGTCTACGGGCACAATGACAGGAGGCGTCGGGAGACCTTGTGGCAGGACATCATCAGGCTGAGTTCTTTAGCGAGGCATCGACATCTCCCTCTTCTTATTATGGGAGACTTCAATGCTACGCTATACCGGGGAGAGAAGCTGGGGGGGCGGCCGGTGCCGGACCAGATCCTCTCAGATTTTCAGTCTTGCCTACTCCAGTCAGGGCTCAGGGACCTGGAGAGGATTGGGCACATATGGACTTGGCACAACAAGGCGGAGGTGAGCAGGGTGGCATGCCAGCTGGATCGGGCTTTGGGGAACAGTGATTGGTTCCGCCTATTCCCCTCCTCTGTGGCTGAGGGGCTCCCTGCGGGGACCAGTGACCACTCGCCGATCCTGGTGCGCTTCGTGGAGAGTCCCAGATGGAGAGCCCGTCCGTTCCGGTATGACAACAGTTGGTTCCTATCGGCTGGCTATGAGGAGACTGTGGCGGGAGGACTTGGCCAGGAGGCGGTCGGCACTGCCCAGTTTTGTATGGTTCACAGGCTGAAGAACGCCAAACGCGCCATCAGAGACTGGGTGAGGGCACTTCCCCGGACCTCCTTACAGGAGAAGGAGGCGGAGTTGAGAGACCTGCAGTCAGAGCTTCAGGACGACATGATGAGTGGGGAGATGGCGGCTAGAGAGAAGAGGTTGGCTGCAGAGGTCAACACCTTGAGGCTTCAGCAGGAGATTAGTGCGGCCCAACGGGCCAAATGCTCCTGGCTCAAGGATGGGGATCGTTGCACCAAATTCTTCTATGATGTTATCCGGGCGCATCAGCACCGGAACCGTATCCAGAGACTGATTGGCAGGGACGGGCGCCTTGTGACTGACCAGGTTGCTATCCAGGAGGAGGCTGTCCGGTTCTACTCTGAGCTCTATCATCAGACGGACTATCCCTCGGTTTTCCCGCAGCTGATTACGAAGACGCTGATTACGGAGTACGGCAATAGTCTTCTTATGGCCCCTATCCGGATGGCGGAGGTGGAGACGATTGTGATGCAGGCTGATGCTTCCAAGGCTCCTGGGCCGGATGGGTTCTCCAGTGGTTTCTACAAGCGCCATTGGAATATCCTCAAGGTCCCGGTCCTTGCGGCTGTTCAGGAGTTCTTTGATACGGGCAAGCTCCTGAAGGAGCTGAACCACACCTTCCTGACGCTTGTGCCCAAGAAGGAGGGGGCGACATCTCTTGCTGACTTTCGACCGATTGCTTGCTGTAATTATTTGTATAAAATAATTACTCATCTTATGTGCAGGAGGATGGAGGATGCTATGCAGGGTCTGGTATCTCGGAATCAGGCGGCCTTCATTAAGGGGCGGTCTATTGCGGAGCATAGCCTGCTGGCTCATGAGCTGATTCGGGAGTTCCACAAGCCTGGAGGGATGAAGGCATGTGTGAAGCTCGACCTGAGGAAAGCCTACGACACCATCAACAGGGACTTCCTCTGTCATTTGATGGCTGCGATGGGCTTCTCCGAGACTTGGGTGGATAGAGTCAGAGAGTGCATCACCTCTCCTACTTTCTCGGTCCTCATCCAGGGTATCCCTTACGGGTTCTTTGGTAGCAGCAGGGGGCTTCGGCAGGGGGACCCGCTTTCCCCCTACCTATTCACCCTTGTGATGGAGTATTTCACATGTTTGATGGACATCGCGGTACATCGGGAGAGGATTGTACCGATATACAGTAGGGTCTCTCCGGTGGTCTCTCATCTCATTTATGCTGATGACCTTTTGGTCCTGTTGAGGCCTTCCATGCGAGGGATGAGGGAGCTTGCGGCAGTGATGGAGGAGTTCGGACAGCTATCGGGCCTTCGGTTAAACAGGGACAAGAGCAAAGTCTACTTCAGCAGCTCTTGGACTTTGAAGGAGGAGCGGGCCTTGGAGCTTGGGGTGGAAAAGGGGGACCTACCGGTGAAATATCTGGGGGTGCCCCTTTCCGTCAACTACGCGAAGGATCGTGATTGTCAGAGTCTGGTGAATTTTGCACAGAGGAGGGTTGAGGGTTGGCAGGCGGCTGGCCTATCGTTTGGTGGGCGTATTGAGCTGGTGCGCTCAGTTATCTCTGCTATTGCTCTGTTCTGGCTCCAATCGATTATGGTTCCTTTGGCTACTATCAGAAAGATAGAGGGCATATGTGCCAAGTTCATTTGGCATGGGGGAATCCATGCCATCTCTTGGGAGCAGCTCTGTCGGCCCAGGAAAGAGGGAGGTGTGGGTCTGCGCTCACTTGTTTCTGTCCGGGAGGCGGCGGGGATCAAGCTGGCATGGAGGTTCCTTCAGGGTGATTCTCTATGGTCGGCCTGGATGACTAGTCGGTATCTCCGGGGCAGAAACTTCTGGGTGTGTGAAATTGACAACAACTTCTCTGTGTCTTTCAAGCATATCCTGAGGAACCGACCTGTTCTTCGGACGGCTATGCGGAGGAGGATGAGGGAGGGAGGGGAGACGGATCTATGGCTCGATCCGTGGATCTCAGGCCAGTCTCTCCTGGAGATTCTGGGTCCCCAGAGGGACGGCGTGGCATACAGAGGTCTGACTTGTAGGCACATCATCCGTGGTGGGGTCTGGAGGCCAGAGGCGTATCGTTTCACTGCTCCGTTAGGGGAGGAGATCAGACAGGTGCAGATCACTCCGACGGCACTGTCTGATGTCTGGATTTGGGCCCCTCCCGGCCGCTCGGAGGGTGCAGGGGAGTTCCGATTTAGCAGCTGCTACGATCTTGTCCGCACTCACTTCGATGATATTGAGGAGTACGACTTTGTCTGGGGGAAGGGGCTTGCCAGGAAAATGCAACTGTCTGCATACAAACTGGTGCTGGGCCGGTTACTTACTCGGGACAGATTGCTTCGGTTCGGGGTTTCTGTCCCTGACCCTAAGTGTGTTTTATGTGAGACAGAGACTGAATCCATTGGGCACCTGTTCTTTCAGTGCCATGTGGCGTGGAGCATCTGGGCAGAGCAGAGCCGGAGACACTTGGGAGGGGTTGGAAGGGAGCGTGACTTCAGAGAAATCCTTAAGTGGATTGGTGATTGCAGGGGCAAGGAGCAGAGCTGGGCTAGGCGTGCTAGATTGAGACTTGCTGCATCAGTTTGGCATGTCTGGCGGGAGAGGAACCGGCGCATCTATGAGGGACTATCCACCCCACTGGTGGGCATACTTCATAACATTGAGTCGGATGTACTAGTAATGTCCCCCTGAGCCGGGATTGTATCTCTATGTTGTAACCTTATTGAGATGATGGAATAAAATTTACCCTTTTTCCAAAAAAAAAAAAAATATATATATATATATATATATTTTTTTTTATATATATATATATATATATAGTATTGTACAGAATATAAACTTTACATTGTTAGCCATTTTGAAGTATTGTACACAATACATTCTTAGAATCTCCAGTTGGTCTCATGCTATTTTGAATCTATTTTGACTTTCCTTTGTATGGATTGGTCTCATGCTATTTTGAATCTCCAGTTGGTCTCTCATGCAAGTTGGTCTCAAACTGAAAAGAAACATAAACATTAGTTGGACATATTATGCAAAATAAATTAGAAGGGATAAAAAATAGGCAAAATATTTCAAACGCCTGGCGGCGCCTAGGCGGTCCCTTTCCGCCGCGCACCCGCCTACCGCCGCTTATAACATTGCTCTTAGATGAGGTGTAGAGTTTATAGAGTTGTATATGACATGTAAGCTGGCAGTTTATAAAATTGTACATGACATGTTACCTGGCATTAAGTGAGGATATGGCTCTATGTTGCACTGGCATGTTTATGTGTTCCGTTCTCGTACAGATCCAGTGAAATTTGGACAGTCACGTATAGGAAATGGACTAGACATGGTTCAGACTCAAATCAATGATGAATTTGGGGGGCCAAATTCAGGTCTGGATTCGTAATTATAACATAAACTGCAGGCTGGTTTGGTTATTACTGGCCAAACCCTATCAGTGAATAAAACCTACTCTTATTTTGACAAATAATATACAGAAAAAAGTAGAGAGTTTTTTTTGGGTGGGGGAGGGGGTTGGTGGAGGGGGGGGGGGGGGGGGGTGGGGTAATTCTGACCATATATATGTATTATATGGTGCAACATAGGTCTGCCTCCAATTTGGTTGTTGAGATAATAAGAGTGAGGATCTGTGTCCAGCAATGCTGAATTTTGTTTTCCGGGATTCACATCTCAGCAATGATTCTAGGAAGAAGAATTTTCATCAAAATAAGTAATATATTTATAGTTTGATATCGAGTTCTAATTGTAGCACTTGAAGGTTCTATCTGCAATTGCTTTCTTAATCTTTTATTTGATCTCTGTTACTGATTATATTGTGAATTTCAACGGATGTTCTATTGTCGATTGAGATGAACAATCCATGCTTTATGGAAGTGGCAAGTTGTTGGTTCAGTATTATCATTTGGTGCTTCTTTGATGTGTCATTGTTCAGCGGGCTTCTGATGGTTAACAGAAGTCCTTTATCAGTCTGCATTTTGTGGAGAACTTGTTAAAAAGGAATATATTTTAAACCTCCAGGAGAGCCTCTTTTGTATTATGGTATATATCTTTAGCCTTGGAGAGAATCTCTTTTATAGTCTTGTCTTGCTTGGCTTAGTATTGGTGGCATCACAAAATCATACTAGAAAGCAAAGCTCGACAACCTGGAGGTGTCTTCAGATAGAAATTATTTTTCCATGAACCTCAAACAAGTGATGAGATACATAAAAATGGTCATGTTCAACATTGTAACTCAGGTTCAGGCCGTAAAGAATAAGGAAACAAAAATTAACAGCTTGTTTCTCATTTTTGTTGTAGACTGTTAAGTTAAATATTGTCTAACTTGGTCCACATTACACGCTCTATCATTGCTAAAGTTTGTCCAGTGCTCATTATACTGCACATTTTTTCAAAGCATCTTCTTTGCAGTTTCAGTTGCAATATAAACTTGTTTTTCTTGTCCTTAATTAATTAATTTTAATGCAGTCAGAATTAAGTGTGGATGGATTGCTATGTTCTCTGGGTCTAGAGAAATACTCGATACAATTTAAGGCAGAGGAGGTATTTTTTGTTAAGTAATTTTCTTTCTGATTATCTCAGCCCTTTTTATGGTCTTATGTTTTTTTCCTCCATTTTTTAACTTTATTTGAAGATCGACATGGCAGCACTTATGCATATGACTGATGAAGATCTCAAGGCTATGGGAATTCCAATGGTAAATTACCGGTTAACTTTATCTAGTATGAGTTCTGCAGTATTTTTCTGCAATTATCTCCATTCTTATGACAGGCAACATTGGTAGAATTACTCCTTGATCCAGTTATTGCGTAATTTCATTACCGTCACACCCATACCAATAAGGTATGGTAGGTCATGACATGGTTGCAGGACCTGGGCTCACTGAAGGACATTGCCAAGCCTCCCTTGCAGATAATTCATGAGATGCAACAAGCACTAGATAGATTGTCACGCCCCGCTCCCGTAGGAGCGATCGTCCTCGCTAAGGCGTGATGCCGCACGAACCTAGATTGTGCTCGTGCAAGGCGGGTTCCATAACGGCCGATTTCAGCGGCTGCGACGGGGTCGTCGCACAGAAGTCCCGTACAGAGACATTGAATAATAGCAGCGGAAATTAGAACAGCAAAACACAAGTTATTCAAAGAAGCTCTTTATTGATATTGAAACAAAGATTACAAAGGGCGCAAGGCCAAGATTACAAGTCACACAAGCTCACTCTTCTCACATTACAAATCACTCAGCTCTCTCTTCTCTCGATACGATGCTTGAGCCAGCGGATGCTTCGGAAGGCGACGTCCATATATTATGTCCCGTATAAGTCTTGAATCCATGCGGCCGCACGCTTCGAATCGCCAAGGAACTCCGTGCCTCGACGCATCCAAGCGAGCTCCGCGCCACGAGCTTCTACCTGTGCCTGCACATGAAAACTATGTGGGTGTCAGTACTCAATTGTACTGGTGGAATGAGCTCCTCGCCCACCCATACAAAATCGACTCGTTCATTTTACTTTGTGCAACATAACCCTTTTGATTGTCTTTCTACTCTTTCCTTAGGATCGGTTTTAGGACAGACGCCTTGGCCTATTTTGTGTCTCAAGACCATTTCGTGCTTGCAACGCAACATCAACTCAACAACGTTAACCTATCAAGTCGTACTTGTCTTACGGCTTAAAATCAGAGACGCAACTACGCGATAAGACTCCATTCCCGTGTGACCGTGCTATAAGTCCTTGTTGAGGCCTTACCTCGCCACTCAATGAGACTCAATCATATCGCCGCCTCGCGGCCCTTTGCTACTAAATCATCAACTGACCCAATCAAGACTTGTGGGTTAAGTGTCACTCGACCGACTTTGCCTTGCGGCCTTTTCTGACTTATACTCAAGACAACTCACATCCAAACTATGCAACTTATATGCCGACAACATAAGACTCGATGCCACATCTCGTGTCGAAGTACGACGCCTATGTTGATGCCAAATCTTAGGCCCAAACACTTGTGTTCCAACCATACACACATTCAACTAGACTAAATTCAAAGGCACACACGCGGATTGCTGCTCGTGCCGACCCATCTATATGAATTGGTCACTAACACCACAAGCTATCGTGGACTTATAGCCTTGTTATTCGGCGACCCTTTCAACGCAAGTAGCTAGCCCCGAAGAAAGTTCCCGAATAACCCGAGCGGTTCGTCTAGCTACGGCTATACCGTGTTTCCCTCCGGAACGACGCGGTCCCATGGCGCCCAGGGTTGCCGCTCGTGGAAACACTTCCTTGTCGACAAGTTGTCCAATGACCATGCAAGACTTGACTCAAACTGACGTCTCACACAGTCATCCTTCTTTCAATGTTACCATCTCTTTCAAAACCAATATCAAGACTTCTATCATTTGAGACCCCTCGACGACCCACGGTCGCGAGCATTCTTTCCATGTTACCATATCATTTCATTCAACTCATGAATGCCTATTCGATAGTCCTTTCTCTAAAATTCATTAAATCAACCGTGGTTCATGCCTTAAACACTAAGTCCGTGCACCGTGCCTTAAGCCAATCGTGCTCTACGCAACACTCCTGCCCAAGTCGACGGGCCTTGAGATCGTGGGCTACTTAACTTTGACAAACCGCGAAAGAGCGGGACGGTACTTGTAACGTCTTAGGTCGACCGGCATAACTTTGCCTAACTTAACTTTGCAACAACTTAACGAGCAAAGGCTGCGTCAAGCTTTGCCTTAATGGATCGTGCCGTGCACGCATTCGACTTGAACGACCAAGTCACTCGGGTGCCTAGACTTAGGTCACAAGCCGCTCAACGCAACTTAACTCATGGGCAAGCCAAGGCTATGCCAAGCCTTGGACGATGGGACCGTGCATGCTTTATGAAGCATTCATGCGGGCGACGCCTATGACTTAGGCTACGATCATAACTTCGACTACTCAACCAACTTTCCTTCTCCCAAGCCACGGGACGAAGGACCGAGTGTCATTTTCAAAGCACATCGTGCACCAACTCTGAGACGATCGTTGGACCTTTCCATATTCTAACTCAATTCGACCCGTCGGGATTATTCCCTTATCTATGTTGAATCGTCTCTTTTATTATCAAGCTTACTTGTGCAAGTTGAAAACATGCAATTTATTATGTGAAGGCTAAGATGAGACAAGTTCACCGAAACTACCCCACCTGAGCGAGCGGTCGTCTCGACCGAGCGATGTCTCCGAGTAGCCGTTGCAAGGCTAAAGTCCGAACGCCGTCGGCGTTTCGATTCCTCCGATTGACTGAGAGGGACGGGGCACTACATAGATAGCATTAGAAAAGCTATATTAGAATATTGTTGGCCCTCAAGAAAATCTCCTTTAGACATTTAACATCCAGATGCACATACCAGCCTCTTTCATATTACAATGAAAGAAAGATGCAGTAATCTCTGGTTCTGGCCAAAAGTCAATTTCAGTCAAGTTGACCTCGTCCTCTCATGTTGTTGTTGCTTGCCTGGATGTAAAAAAATTTAAAAACATGTTGTATAGTGTGAGACCCCAGCTCAGCGATAGGAATCCAAACTCCACTTTGTATGGGAAATGTTGTATAGTGATGCAAGCGTTACATAAAACCAATTTATTCCCTTGCATTATTCTTCACACGTGGGGTAGGTTTTACCGGCCCTCGCAAAAACTGTTAACGAGATACAGTTTGACTCTGGATACCGCCCTGGTTCAAATCCAGGATTCACCGAAGTCCCACGTATGCAAAATCTCTAGCTCTTCCCCTCCCTACAACCTGGAATTACCAGATACTACTCAACCGATGTCCCCCGACACCAACTGGCTTGTTGGACTCTTCACCTGCCGACGGTCTCTGGCTCCCTTTAGCTCCAACCAGAGTATCGTCGACTAGTAACCCAGACCCATCACACTACAACAACAATAAAATCATCTCAATGTTCTCTTGTTTAGGAGATGCGATCCACAATCGTCAATTGTAGACTTAGATGTAGCAACACATGTATAGGGGTGACCGTATAACGGTTGGAAACCGAAAACGGAACCGAAATATGACAATAGGTTCGGTTTTTCGATTATAGATTCGGTTTTCGGTTTGGAGATCTGAACTTTTGAAATATCGGTTGTTTTCGGTTCTTGGTCCGAGTAATCGAACCGAACCGAAAACTGTTTTGGATTCAATAATTTACCAAACTACTACGATTTATTATATTAATGTTTTCGCTAATCCTATCTAAGAACACTCTCTTCTTCCATTCTCTGTTGGCACTTGTCGTCGCTTCTTTGGGCGCTCTCTCTACCCTCAATCTATATATACTAATTTTTTTTTATTCTCTGTAATTGTAATAATTCATAAATACAACAATGCCAATTTTTTTTTGAAGATTTGTTATTTAAATTTGCTCATTTGCTAAAATGTGAAGGTCCGATCCATTGACCTATGAAACCGAACCGCCATAAATCCAACCGAATTAATTCGGTTCGGTTTTGTTCAGTTTTTATGAAAACGGTCCGGTTTCGGTTTTGAGAAATATGGTTTACGGTTAGTTTGGTTTTTATAGGTTCGGTTCGGTTTGAACCGAACCGAACCGTAGCTTATCCCTACTCATGTAGTTACCATTATTTCTCTCCGTGGTTCCATTTGATTTAGTATTTTTGGTAATTTATTTTTTGTCTTTTGCTTAATACTAGGCAAATGTTAAAGGCCACCTCCTTTTTACTAAGGGCAACCTATCTACTAAGGGCAACCATGCATTTGTATTTTTTTTTTACTAAGAGCAACCTAAAGTTCACAAGCTTACTAAGGGCCACCAAGAGGAGGAGCTCGAGGAGAGCTCGAGGAGGCGGAGGAGGAGCTCGGCGGACGGGGAGGAGCTCGAGGAGGAGGAGGAGCTCGGCGAACTGCTTCGGGGAGGAGCTTGGCGGACGGGGAGGCACGCGGTGGAGGGGTTGGGGTCGCCACAGCCCCACCTCCGACTCCCTCCCATTGCCGCAGCACCCCCCCCCCCCCCTCGACAACACCACCGGCCGGGTCACCTCTCTGTTCTTCCAAAACAACAACATCCATCCCGAGTCCATCTTCCTCAACGGCTCCATCCCTTCCTCCGTCGGAGACCTCTCCTCCCTCGAAACCCTTCGCTTCCTGCGCATCACCAGACTCAACGGCCCCATCCCTCCTCAACTCTCGAAGCTCAAGAAGCTCCAGTCTCTCGAGATATACGTCACCCAGGTCTCCGGCCCTGTCCCTTCGTTCCTGTCCCAGCTGACCTTCCTAAAGGAGCTCAAGCTCGGCTACAACAAGCTCTCCGGGACCATCCCTCCTTCCCTCGGCAGCCTCGCCCACCTCGCCGACATCAATCTGTACGGGAACCAGCTCACCGGGACCATCCCGGCTTCCCTCTTCGGCGGACTCAACCCCAAGAGCTCCCTCGTAACGCTCGTGCTGTCGTACAACAAGCTGACGGGGAGCATCCCCCGGTCCTTGGCCGACGTCCCCGTCTCCAGCCTCTACTTGCAGAACAACAACCTCGACGGAGACGCCTCGTTCCTCTTCGGCAGGTCGAAGCCCCTAACTCAAGTGAGCCTCGCGAACAACAGCCTGGCGTTCGACTTGGGCAAGGTGGAGTTCCCGCTGGCGATGAGTTTGATGGACATCAGCCACAACAAGATCTACGGGAAGGCGGACTGCAGGCCTTGCCTGCAGTCCTGTCTTCACTTTGGACTGCAGGCAAGCCCTGCAGTCACTGTAGGTAAAAAAAGAAGAAGAGAAAAGATGGACTGCAGGCAAGCCCTGCAGTCCTCGATTGACAGGAGCGGGGTGGCCCTTAGTGTTTTCAAAATGGCAAACTTGTAAAAATTTTTAAAGTTTTAAGTTGGTGGCCCTTAGTAAAAAGGGGGTGGCCTTTAACATTTGCCTATTACTATTGTAGGTAGGGCTAAACAACTCCCCAGTATTGTTATTAGGTTGGATTCTTAAGAATGTTGTAGTGTCGGCCGCTAACATGTTGGTTTTGAATAGCAAATGACATAGTAAATAAAATTGTTGATATCATTTTTGATTAAAATTGGTCGACACATAACTAAAATCTGATACGTCAATCGACATGGGAAAGTGAAATGCTGGGCTAACTTTTTACAAAGTCAGTTTTATATATTAATAGGTGGTTTTTTTTGAAACCCTACTTGTTAACCGAATAACTTGAATAAAATCCCAACCCTTTGTCTCTCTTCTTCTTACCCCTGAGCACTAACCCTTTCTTTCTTTATAATATTTTGGTTCACTCTGAATCGTCACCTTCCAAATTCTCCACTCCAGGGCCCTCCCTCCTCCTACGACCAAGGACACTAGCCCTAATGGAGTTCATTAAAGATCATCTCACACGGTGTTTCCTTAATTTTGAAGTCATATCTGAGTATACAATTTCTTATTTAGATTATTCCTACCTAATTATGCTCAACAATTCTCCTCATGTAAGCTTCCTGATCATGTCTAATTAATTTTATTTATCCATTGCAAAATGTAAATATGGATTCTGAGTTTTGAAACCTCTTCATGCATGCTTATGACCAACTGTATTTGCTCCTGGTTCACCGCATCATTGCTTGACCCACCATGCGATTTAGTTTTTATTCTTCTCTCTCTCTCTCTCTCTCTCTCTCTCATTTCTTCTTATATGTTTATTTCCTTCTTGCTCCCTTGCTCCCTTTTTTCCTGCAATTCTCTTTCTTCTTCCTGTGTGCTGCTGCTCGTTTTTTTCCTGCTACTCTCCTTCTGCAGCTACTGTTGTTGCCGATGCTCCTCTTCCCCTTATCCTTCTACTGCTGCCTACTGTTGATCCTTCTTCTCCGCCACTCTTTTATCTTCCTTTTTTCCCTCTCTCTCTGTCTCTCTCTCCTTATTGGCTTAAATATCTTTCTCTCTCCTATTCCGAAGCAATAGAAAAATGGTTCAACCCTAGGAAAGATTGGAAACATTTGCCCTTTGCTTCTTTTTTATATTGTCTTGTTTTCCTTGGAGGGCACAAGTTCTTTAGATCCATGTGTCACCCAGCCTTGTCAAAGGTCCATTTGCCATGACAAGGTTTTCATTCCTAATAAGTAATAGCATGACGCTTGTTTGTGGCTTAAACAAGTCTTTGAGTAGTTTGCCACTTGTATTTTCATGTCACAACCAAGTTGATTCTCTAATTCTACAAGGACACCCTTCTCAATTTCATTTTTTACACACCCCTATCTTTTCTCTTTATGTATATATTAGTGTATACATGTATGGATATGTATAACCTACATGTGCGCACATATACATATATACAGACCGTATTTTGGTATCTAATACTTCAAGTAATGAACTTTATATATGGCATATTATGCCTGGTAGCTCTCAACGAGCGTTTATGTATTACCAACAAGCTAGTTAGCCTATTTATAGAATATAGATTTACACCGATACACACCTGAGTTCTCTAAGTAATAATCCAGACTTGTACTAAATGCTTTGAGAGAACAAGTTTAGGCTAAAAGTTTGTGGTATTATAATGGTAACGATGTCAAGATTCAAGCCTTTATGAATCAAGAGGAGCTTTTATTATGTACGATATGAAGCTCATCTGATCTTTTCTATTAAGGGAAAAGAAAATTCCATTCTCTGTCCAACAAAATGGGGGGCTGCACCCAGTTGTATACTCCCTTCGTTCTACGGGAACTTTATCAATATCCCTGACCTTTTTTGCAGACAAATCAGCCTCCTAACTCCCATTTTGTGATCATTTGCCTCTGCCATCAAGAAGTCGGTTGAATCCCTTAAAAAGGGCCAAAGTGCCCTTCATCTGTAAGTAAGAGACAAATAAAGAAATACAAACACTCACCTTATATCTACTGCCACCACATTATCTTCTCCACCTAAACCATGACTTCTTCCTTTTCCTTGGCCTGCCACACCCGTTTGCTGGCGCATATAATACATACTCGGCAGCAAATTTTGAGTTCCATGCTCCTTAGAGCATCATTAGTAAGGCCCATCCCAATTTCTAGATTCTAGATTTAGAATGTAGGAGCCCATTTTGTAGAATATTAAGACGCAACCTAGGATTCAATTTCTAGATTTTCAGGCCCAACCCGTCACATGAGCTACAGGTTGTGCCCGAGAATTTCTAGATTCAGAATGTAGAAAATTATTTTGTAGAATAGTAAATTCCAATTTGGAGCCCAATTCTAGATTTACAATTTTTTTTCCACATTGACCACACAATCGTTGGGACCAAAGCTCATTTTATCATTTCCTAGTTTCTACTGTTCTCATACAAACCCAACCCATTCTACATTTACATTTATTTCAAAATTTTGGGCCTTAAGATAAAATTTTGAGCACCATCTACTAATGATGCTCTTATAATATCTTTTTCATTTTTCGTTCTTGGGCTCATGTGTGGCATCCACCCTGCACGTGCATCATTTGTGCCTTGGGATTTCTGTAAGCTCTATGAGGGATTAGTCTTTAAGTGACGTCTTCTCAATTTGGAGTTTTCCTCGGCTTATTCCATTAAGATGAGAAATAAGAGGGTGATTATCGACTGTATATTGTGCTTATGTTCTTTTGTGACGCCATACTATTTTGGGTGGTAGGAGTAGAATTAGATCATGTCCATTACATGTTTAGGATCCATGCTCTAACTATTTCCCCTCTCATTCTTTTTGGTTGCAGGGGCCACGGAAGAAGATACTTACGGCCTTGGATTCCAGAACATGATGCGGGGTTGGAGTGCTTGAAGATGAACTTTTTTACCTTCCCTTTTGATAGATTAGATCTCTCTGTACCAGTTTGCAACGGGGTTTCCAACTCTTGGTGGTGGTGGTGTAGATTGACTTCTGACCTAGACGATTGGGTCTGTCAGGAAAAAAAACTGTGTAGAAACCAGAAAGATAGCGAGCAATTTGAGAAGAGAGCATGGAATGTGTATGGCAGGATGTTCTGATTAATCATAGTCTTATAAGTTTCCAACATCTCATATAGAGTTACTTTACATAGTATGTTTATGTGGTAGCCTTATCTTTTTTTTATCTCTGTCTGTATAATTCGAATTCAGTGAGGCATGTCATTGCAAATCAGTGATGACATCCCTTTGTTATGTCGAAGGGCTAACAGTGGTGTGAATCTCTAGCCTTTTATTATTATCACCAAACAAAAGGTTCTGAATTTTCTCCACAGGAAAAACTTAGGAGCTGTTATACAAAGTTCATGATGTTGCGAGATTTACAAATCCATTGCTTGGTTAACGAATGTTGTGATAGTTGGATAAAATGATGTAACATTTGTTTCTTGCAACATCTTACCATTTACATAAAAGCAAACATTAGAATTGATGGAAATTGTGTAACAAATGTTTCATGATTTATATTTACAACAAACCAAACACTCTTAAGCTTATACAAACTAAATATTGGACTTGCTCGTTATGTCCAGCAGCAGATGTTGCTGCTAGATTGCTAAGTAATTTCGATAAAGAAAAGAAAAGTTGTTAATGACATTGTAGCGAAGGTTGGTTGTGAGAAATTATTAGGTGATCTTAAAGATGTTATATGGGCTGGGCAGCCCAATGTCGGTCTTGGGACCGGTCTTGTCAAAAGTTTAGGTAACGGTACATCTTGGCCTGCCAACATTCATTGGTTGGGCTAGCTATGGGTTCGGGTTGGATTTTTCCTCCAAACTTGGGTAGACCGGCCTGCCTCAGTTGGGAGCTCGGTCTGGATCCGGTTATATTCTATCACAAAATGAAAAAGTAAATGATTGGTATAGAAAACACAAGACATATTTGAGTGGTTAGGTTCATAGAATGAATAGTGGACCTGGCTCATCTAATAATTTCTCATTCTTTTGCTACTACTCAATTTTAAATGCCGAAATAATCTTATTGTTTGGTATAAGGAATTTTTTTCAGAAATATAAGGGAGAGTAAATGATTATTCAAAATAGGGTTTTTATATTTCTATAGAAATAAATAGTGTATTCATTAGTCATGTCGGGTCCAAGTCAAATCGTGCTTGGGCTAGATTGGGTCAGTTTGGGTAGGGCCGGATGTCGGGTTTAGAAAGATTGCATCGGGTTCGAATCCTGAATGGGTCGTGTCGACGGGTTAAGTCGGGTAGGGTTTATGTCCAGTGAGGTCTGATTTGAGTCCAGTTGACGGGTTAAGTCGGGTAGGGTTTATGTCCAGTGAGGTCTGATTTGAGTCCAGTTGAGTTGGGAATATAAGAGGGTAAATGATAACTCTAATATAGGGGCATTTTTATCCAATGGAAATAAATAGTGTATTCATTAAAGGTGTACTAGTCCAAGTCATATCGCATTCAGATTGGGTCAATTTGGGTGGGGTCGGGTTTGTGTTATGATGGGTTCGGACCAGGTTGAATTTCATCGAGTTCGAATCCAGATTGTGTTGAGTTCGGGTTGAGTTCAGTCGAGTTGGATTTGGTCTAACGCATAGCAACCCACCCCAGTAAAGGGGGGAGGGGGAGGACCAAAAAAAGTGCCTTTTGTTTTCCCCCCTTAACGACCGTTTCCTCCTTTTT
Source organism: Iris pallida (assembly GCA_029216955.1). NCBI lineage: Eukaryota > Viridiplantae > Streptophyta > Magnoliopsida > Asparagales > Iridaceae > Iris > Iris pallida. The sequence goes on from JANAVB010042018.1 coordinate 11,561,855, forward strand.
TTAATAAGCCCCTCAGCCTAGTTTGTATCCTGGGTGCATTGGGTTATGGTCCTGGGTTTGGGTCTAGTTAAGTTGCGTTTGGGTCTAGTTAAGTTGGGTTCTTGTCCATGTGCGTTGGTTTCTAGTTCAATTCTAGCTATGAGACTCTGTTCTCGTCTTCTACGTAATAATAAATTATCTTAACCAACTAGACTATGTACAATTTTAGTTAGAAAAAAGTTAATAAAATTAACTTTAAAAAAATACATAATTTATATATTTTCGAAAATATTATATGATATACATCAGATATGGAAATACAAAATTTTGGTTGACGAAGGAGCAGGGACGGACGCAGGAATTCAAGAGAGGGGGGTCGGTCTTAAACAAAAAAAGTGTAAAAATAAAATCACATTCTAAAAAACACAAGATAATTTTCAAAACACATACATGTGTTCATTGAATAATGTCTTATAAAACACAAGATAACTAATCTCAGATGATTTTTGCACTGATTTTTAGCACTAATCCTGATTTTTGCACTGATTCTCACATCTAAATGCACTAACCCTGATTTTTGCACTGATTTTTACACTGATTTTTTGCACTGATAATCAATAATAATCTTTGCATCCTGGAGTAAATAAATTAATAATCGATGTTTTGCACTGGTTTTTACCCTGATTTTTACACTGAAAATCAATAATCTAATTTCTAAGTGTCCTGATTTTTGTCCTGATTTTTTGCTAAAACTTACCCTAATTTTTGCCCTAAAATCCCTTTAAAAATGTGGTTTCTTACCCTGATTTTTGCTAAAACTTAAAAATACTAAGTTTAGGGATTTTAATTTGAGAGTGAAAGAATAAGATAAATAGAGAGGGAAGAGAGTCAAAGATGTACCTCTTCTTCTTCTTTTTCTCCTTTTCTTCTTCTTCTTTGGAAGACTTCATTTTCTTCTTCTTCTTTGGAAGACTTCATTTTCTTCTTTTCTTCTCACTTCTCACAGGCCAGAGCTGCTGGCTCTGCTGCAACCTTGCGTGAGTCATGAGTGACTGAGAGTATTTCCTTTTTTTTTTTTTTTTGGAATTGAGTGGGGTCACCGCCAGAGCTGCTGGCTCTGCTGCAACCTTGCTGGCTGTGTGCATTCATTTGCTTTTAAAAAAAAAAATTTGAAACTGAGTGGGGTCACGTGACCCTACTTGACCCAAGTTGGGTCCGCCCCTGCGAAGGAGTTTAATTTATATAATTTTTGACTATATAATATTTCACATAAGTAGTGTTTGGTGTGCGGAATACTATATGACCATGAATTATATATTTTCGGGAATCAAATTTCTTGGAATTAAATTTTCTGAAAAATTAGATCTCCATGTTTGGTGAATATATAAATATTCCCGGAGAAAACAAATGAAAAAGAATTTTAAAAAAAGGATTAAAAACTTAAAAATGAAAAAGATGAAAAAGCAAAAAAAATATAAAAAAGAACAAAAAAAGAAAATAAAAAGAAAAAGAAAAAGAAAGAAAAAGGAAAAGAAAACGGGGAAAAAGAAAAAAAAAAGAAAAAGAAAGACCAAAAAAAATTATTCGAAAAAAAAAGAACGAAAAATTTGGGGAAAAAAGCAAAAGAATTAAAAAAATTGAAAAATAAAAAATAGAAAATTATAATCATTCTTAAAAATGTTGGCCCATTCTTAAATGGTCACACCTACCTGATTTTCATAAATCAACAATGACTTAAGTCAATACACAAAATATACAAACTGCTGCTAACATTTCAGGACAAGTGAAATCAATATCAAGAGTGTACTACAACATTTGCAAGCATGTCAATCATCATGTCGAAGTGTTCATGTATTGGAATCGGTCCGAGTCATTTTACAATTTATTCTGTATTTTTATCCTTATTGAGTCTATGATACAAATTGTAAAATTGACTGGATATTTCTGGCTTAGGTTATCCACAGTCCACCTATCCAAAAAGCCAACCTATCCACCAAAATTTCTTATACCAACAATAATATATATCCTATGCAAACATAATTGGACCAAACATTCTTATAAGTATTGGATGAACTTAGAATTCTGGCCGAGTTCGGATCGAGTTCGGTCAGTTCAAATTCAAATGTTTGTTGCCTCCAAATCTGCGTGCAACGTTCGTTTGCGAAATCTTTGCATCCGAACTCTGCCCGAACTCTGTCCGAGTTCGGTCCTCAAAAGCACCTATAAATAGAAGAGAATTTTTCATTTCAAATCACTCATCAATTAATCTTCTCTTCTCTCTATCCATATTCAATAGTGTTTTCATTGATCTAAAGCTTTCACACTCCACCTATACATCTCTTAGCCAAAGCCAGTAACATCTATTTGATTTGAGTCTTTGGTTGTCAGAGTTGTAAAGAGGTTGTTCAAGTTCAGAACACATTTCTATTTTCGGAGCCGGTCGTGCGCTCGTCGCCAAGCACGGTGTTGTGAAGATGGTCGTGCACTTGTCACCAAGCACGATGTTGTAAAAAGACTACAAGCTCTCAATTAGCTTGTGAATAGTAGATTAACAGCAGGCAAGAGTACCTGCGACTGAATTAGTCCTTCAAGAGGGAAACCAGTATATATCGCAGTGTCCACTGAGTTTGATTCTCTGATCTCTTGCTACATTTATTTACTGTCTCTTTATTCACTGCCATAGTTATCTGCTTTTAGATTTTTAATTGGTGATTATTTTTTGCTGCACTCGCACTCACTCTATTCACCCCCCTCTAGAGGTGCTCAACGGTCCTACAATTGATATCAGAGCAGGTTATATTCTAATATAACAACCTTAGAGAGTATATATGGCAGCCGTGAAATCAATATTCAACTGTGAAGGACAATCCACAAATAGACTCCCACTATTTGATGAAACAAACTATATTTACTGGAAAACACGAATGACATTCTTTTTAAAGTCTCTTGACTTTGATCTTTGGTCTATAGTTATTGACGGTTATAAGAAACCGGCACCTACAGTAGTTGATGGCATACTTACAGACAAGTCTCATGATAAATATACAGAGATAGAAAAAACAAAGGCTAGTCTAGATGCACGTGCCATCAACGCACTGTTCTGTGCAATTGACAAGACGGAGTTCAATCGAGTTTCAACCTGTAAGACGTCTCATGAGATTTGGAAACTTCTTAAGGTAACTCATGAAGGTACTTCCCAAGTGAAGGAATCCAAAATCAGCAGACTAACACAGGAATATAAATCTTTGAAAATGAAACCCGACGAGTCAATTACACAGATGTTCACTCATTTTCTTGATATTACTAATCATTTGCAATCTCTTGGTAAGGATTACAGTAATCATGAGAAGATCAGAAAAGTGCTACGGGCTCTAACCAAGAACTGGAACCCAAAAGCAACATCAATTGTTGAAGGAAACGATCTCACCACCATGACTCTAGAAACACTTATGGGCAAGCTAATGACCCATGAGCTGGATCTGCAAGAGTTTGAAGAAGCTACTCCAAAAGAGAAATCAATCGTCTTCAAAGCTCAAGCCAGAAGATCAAAATGCAAAGATTCTGATGAAGAATCATCCAGTGGTAATGAACAAGCCCTGCTAGTGAAGAACTTCAAAAAATTCTTAAAGTTTGAGAAATCAAACAGAAAGAAGAAAGATTTCCATGAAAGCAATGAAGAAGAAATAATCTGCTTTGGATGCAAGAAGTCAGGGCATATGAAGAAGGACTGCCCAACGCCAAAGAAAAGCAGTCCATATGATAGATCAAGATCAAGCCGAAGAACAACAATTGATCGAAAGTATGCAAATACAAGTATCTGGCATGAAAGTGATACTAGTGAATCAGAGGAAGAAGATAGACCCTACAGCACTGCAAATGTCTGTCTCATGGCTTTTGATAAGGTATCCTCAAATCCTCTATATAATGATTTTACTTTCGATGAGTTAGAAAATGTCTTCAGCGAACTACTTGAAGAACACAGAAATGTGCTTGACAAGTATAAGCAACCTCGAAAACAGGTTAAGACATGCACAACCGAAGTAGCTAGACTGTCCAGTCTCATTGAAGACATTAAAGAGACATATACTATCGGTAACATGGAAGAGATAACCAAGCTTAAAGTAGACTATCATGAGGCTATCCTCAAAATTGAAAAGAAAGAAAGAGACTATGTCAAGATACAAGAGTTATATGACATAGAGAAGAAGAAGCACTTAGTCACAGAAAAAAGACTCATAGATATGACTGCTAAATATGAATAGTCTTATGCGGTTTCTAAAAAGTTAGAAATCAAGTTAGGCAAACAGGCTATACCTATGACATAGCCTAAATTTAGTCCTAATGCTAAGCATACACCTAAAAGGACTAAAACGCAGAAAGCACGTAAGAAACACGAATATCACCATGCTTTCACATATAGGTTTTCAAAGAAACCACATATGCATGTCAACACAAAATCGACTAACACGTTTTCAAAACTTACTTGTACGTACTGTGGTACTCACAGGCACATATCACAGTATTGTCTAGCAAGAAAACTTGTTGACAATCACACACTGATTTGGAGACCTAAGACTACTCAATATGGACCCTTCAGTAAATAAATACCAAAGGATTCATCTACTTGTTTTGTAGGTGGACCCTCAACCCTCTCATGCTAAAAGCAAGTGGATCTTCGATAGCGGATGTTCGCGGCACATGATTGGTGATGCATCTTTGTTCGCCGCACGATCGATGAAGAAAGAATGATACGTTGTCACAACCCGCACCCGCTTTCCGGATATGAGACGTGTCCAAGCCAGCCTACGCCGCAGAGTCGGCGGTAGAACGCTGTCAAGCCCGTAAGAAATAATTGCTCAAAATAAACTTTATTGCTCATTCACATTTCTAAATTTATTACAACATTTACAATATTTAAAATTAAAGAAAATACAAAATTTTTACAATTAATGAAAATGATACAACTGCTATATATTTCTAGGTTGACCTCAACATACCCATGCCTTCCCAGTGCTAAGAGTGATCGCGGTTAAACCTGAAAAATGTTGGTTTCCAGTCAAGAATGGAACGAGTACAATCTCACAACAGAATCAATAAATGACAAAATCCATAAATCTATAATAATACTGAGATACATGATAAGGGATAAACAGGAATCATGGTAGGAATCATACGAGTAAAAATAAGGAGACATGGTACACAAGACAAGCAATGACAAGAAACTATAATGAAGCAAGACTATATCTAACAAGTGATTTGAAATACACTTTCAACATGTAAATGGCTAAGGGATAAATCTAGCACCCTGCACGTGTCGTGTGCAGCTGCTATCAGGCAAGAATAGACATTTTGGGAATATTTCTGGGTATGTTATGTCACACCCCGAGTCGACAAACCGTTCGTCCCCGGTGTTACTTTGCCGATTCGATCGTCCTCGCTAAGGTGTGATGCCGCATGAGCCTGGAGTTGCGCTCGTGCAAGGCAAGATGACAAGTTCTCAAATGGTTATCTTTTGATTTTGATACAAATACGCCAAGTCGAAACTTCACAAATAACATCAGAATATAAGACGCAGTATAGGAAGATAGAAATGCTTTTCATTCATAGCTTGCAACGAAGTGCAAGTCGTAATTATATTGGATGCCGTTGCGGCTACATTGATTGAAAACATAAAAAAAATACATTCGACAAGTTGCCTGAACTAAGCTTGTCGTCCCATACATTCGCCCCTTTATATATAAGCCGTCGACTTGAATTGGCTTCAAAATACTTCAGCATAGGAAGAGCTTCAAAACGCCTCTCCGCACTTCAGCTTCGTTTTAGGTTGGAGCGCCCGCCGCACCTGGGGAAATTGGGGGAGGGGATTAGCACACTTGCTAAGTGGACGAGACGAACCAACTCGTCTAAACCGACTCTGATTGTTAGGGTAGGCATGCTTTAGAGTTGTCTTTCTATTAGAAATAAATGAATTCAGTTCAACTTCGATAGTCGTCTTTGAGTAATAAAGCATACAGTATGACATCGCAGTTTATCATATTTCTTACCACAGCCGTGCTCGTCCCTGCATAAAAACATAGATAATATTTACACCTGCATAAGACAATAGGTGAGCATGCTACTATTTTATATGCGGTCATTGATGTTACACATCACGTGGGACTATCTCAATGGCATTTCGGCCCCCTCAGTCTAGGTTGTAAGCCTGACTGACGGTTCCGAAATGCATCAGTGCCGAAGCACGATTAATCATTCCCCCTAGGTCGAGTCGATTCCGATGCCCCGGATATCGATTCGAGGAAAATATCAACTTGTGCACAAGCTGTCCATGACCATGCAAATACGTGAACAGTTTAACATATGCAACAATTTTGTATAGAGCGGACAGTATTGAACGGTATTATCATTTCCCCCAACTTATGCAACGATTCATTTTTCCCCAAGTCGTACTCCCGATTTAGCGTCCCATAGGCACCAAATTGTCCGAGTCATCATAACCCACGATCGACGTTTTATAATATTTTGCAGCACGTAAAATAGTCTATCTTTTTACTAAAACCTTAAACTTTCTGGTTTATTTGATAGACTTGTATTTTCAGAGTGAATTTCTCTAAATCGATACATTTTTCTGAGTTCTTGGACTTAGTGAATTGGCATGCAATTAACTTGGCATCGTTCGATTTGAATGAATTCGAAGCAAGGAATAAGTTTGCGGGACAGAGTAGAAAAGAAGGGGCCGAATCACCCACCAATTACTTTGCTTCGTGCCGATCGTCCAAGCGCTACGCAACGTCAATCCTTAGTTACGCGAGCTCCTGCAATGGCACCAACACTTTGTTAGATTTCCTTCTTTTCCCCTTGCATCAAAATTTGTAATTAAATCCATGAAAATGACGCAAAAGCACTTCAATCAAGCCCAGCGGCAAAGCTCCAAGAAAACCATACAGCGGTCCGGTCCCGTCGAAGGGACTCTTATAGAGAGCTCACTCGCCGAGACATAGCCCGCTGCATCTAGGACTTATTCCAACAGAAGTCGTTCCATTAGTTGGATCGATTCTCGTAACTTTCGTCCAAATCGATTTGAATCGATGCCGCAAGGCGTTATTCGTTTACCAAGCTTAGCGATCGAGTCAGATGGCCATCTAAGTTCCCGGCCGATCTGACTCGGCGCAAGCATATTATGAAGTTCTGTCGCCTATCGAAAGCGGGGCGCTACATAATATACCACTAAAAAAAAGTTTTGTCCCGAAACTTAAGAACAAGGGTCTGACCTTAATTTAAAAGGACAACGTAGGGTACTTCTCTTTCATCTCCGCCTCCATCTCCTACGTCGACTCCTCGACTGTATGGTTCCGCCAAAGCACGCGGACCAAGGACATCGACCGATTTTGCAGCACCTTCTTCTTGCGGTCCAAAATTTGAATAGGCTCCTCCGAGTAAGATAAGTCAGTACGTAGCTCCAACTGATCGAAGCTAACCACATGACTTGGATCGTGCACGTATTTTCGAAGTTGTGAAACATGGAAAATATCGTGCACATCAGCTAAGGCAGGAGGTAGTACAATCCGATAAGCAACCGTCGCAACTCGCTCAATGATCTCGAAGGGGCCTACAAATCTCGGGCTCAATTTGCCTTTAACGCCGAACCGCATCACACCGCTCATGGGCGTTACTTTCAGAAACACATGGTCCCCGACCAAGAACTCTAGCGGACGTCGATGAAGATCTGTGTAGCTCTTTTGTCGACTTTGTGCGATGCGGAGTCTATCTCGAATCAAGCGGACCTTTTCGACGGCCTGCTCCACCAGTTCCGGTCCGAGCACTTGTCGCTCTCCGACTTCATCCCAGCATATCGGCGAACGACACTTCCTCCCGTAGAGCGCTTCGATGGAGCCATCTGAATACTCGACTGATAACTGTTGTTATACGCAAACTCCGCAAGCGGCAAATGCGTATCCCAACTAGTCTTTAGGTCGATCGCACACAGACGCAACATATCTTTTAAGATCTGATTGACTCTCTCCGTCTGACCGTCTGTTTGGGGATGGTACGCCGAACTAAAGTTCAGTTTGGTCCCTATCGCCGCTTGGAGGCTCGTCCAGAAATGTGATAGAAATCGCCCGTCTCTGTCCAAAATTATTGAGGCTGGTACCCCGTACAGTCGAACAATCTCATCGACGTAGATTTGTGCTAACCGATCGACGCTCCATCCTACTTTGATTGCGATAAAGTGAGCCAACTTGGTCAATCTATCAACAATGACCCAAATCGCATCATTCCCCCGCGACGTCTTCGAAAATCCTATAATAAAATCTATCGAGATGTTGTCCCACTTCCACTCGGGAATGGCGATGTTCTGTAGCTCTCCGCCTGGCCTTTGGTGCTCCGCCTTCACCTGCTGACACGCCATGCATTGCGATACGAACGTAGCCACGTCTTTCTTCATGCCGTGCCACCAAAAGTTTGTGCGCAAGTCCTTGTACATCTTGGTGCTTCCAGGATGTAACGAGTACTTCGCATAGTGCACCTCCGTTAGAATTTCTTTACTGAGTTCGGCAGTTTCAGGAATACAGAGCCTTCCCTTTAGTTGCATCGTCCCGTCACCGTCTTCCGCAAAGTCAGTCGCCCTTCCCGTTGAAATCAGCTCGCGCATTTTCTTCATGAATGAGTCGTCCTCCTGTGCGGTTTTATCTTGCTAAGCAGGCTCGATCATAACTTCAGTTGAGCTAGGTGCAGGTGTCGATACTTAATTCTGAGTTCGATACCCATCGCTTCAAGGTCTCGCTGTATCTCCTTGTTTATGGCCAGTGTTCCCATAAACATTCTGCTGAGTGCGTCGGCCACCACGTTTCCCTTGTCCGGTGTATACTCGATCGTTAGCTCGTAATCTTTTATGAGTTCGAGCCAATATCGCTGTCGTAGGTTGAGTTCCCGTTGCATAAATAAGTATTTCAGGCTTTTGTGATCTGTGTAGATTCTGTACGCCACACCATAGAGGTAGTGCCGCCATAACTTCAACGCAAAGACGATCGCCGCCAATTCTAGGTCGTATGTCGGATAGTTTTTCTCGTGCTTCTTCAACTACCATGAAGCGTAGGAGATGACTTTGTCTCTCTGCATGAGTACGCACCCGAGGCCAGTTCCCGACGCATCGCTGAATATCTGAAAGCCTTCTGGACCGTCTGGAAGTGAAGGATTGGAGCTGAGACGAGCCGTTGTTTCAACTCTTGGAAGCTGGATTCACAGTCGTCGCTCCATTCAAATACTACTCCCTTCTGGGTGAGGCGAGTCAGAGGCGACGCTAGTTTTGAGAAGCTTCGCACGAATCTACGATAGTAGCCCGCTAAGCCCAGGAAACTCCGAATGTCGCTAGCCGAGGCAGGTCGTTTCCAATCCACCACCGCATCAATCTTCTTTGGGTCCACCGCGACACCTTCGACAGAGATTACGTGCCCGAGGAATGTCACGCTACTCATCCAGAACTCGCACTTACTCTGCTTGGCATACAATTTGTTTTCACGCAGAATCTGCAGTACCGCCTTCAAATGTTCCGCATGTTCTTCATGATTCCTTGAGTAGACAAGGATATCGTCGATGAATACGACTACAAATTTATCTATTTGAGGTCGGAAGACTCGGTTCATCAAAACCATGAACGCGGCTGGGGCATTCGTCAAACTGAATGGCATGACGAGGAATTCGTAATGACCATATCGAGTGCGGAAGGCAGACTTCGATATGTCGTCGGACTTGATCTTCAATTGATGATAGCCTGAACGAAGATCGATTTTTGAAAATATTTCCGTGCCTTGCAGTTGGTCAAACAAGTCGTCGATTCGCGGCAAAGGATACTTGTTTCAAACGGTCGCCTTATTGAGTTCCCGATAGTCGATGCATAGCCGCAACGACCCATCCTTCTTCTTCACGAACAGTACGGGAGCTCCCCACGGAGAGACACTAGGGCGAATAAATCTGCGGTCTAGCAACTCTTGTAATTGCACCTTCAGCTCCTTCAGTTCTGCTGGAGCCATTCGGTAAGGCGCCTTGGATATCGGCCGTGTATCCGAAAAGGTGTCGATACTGAATTCTATTTCTCGATCCGGCGGCATCCCTGGCATCTCGTCAGGAAAAATGTCGGGAAAATCTGCCACAACATCAGTCTGCATTGTGTTTGTATTATCCTTTCGCGTGTCTCGGACTGATGCCAAGTATCCCGTGCAGCCGGAACGCAGCATACGCCTTGCCGAGATTGTCGATACCATCATTGCCGTCTTCGAGATCATACCGCACGAATAGGAGAACTCTGTCTCGCCAGGAAGATGAAACACCACTCTCTTCTCCGCACACTCGATCGTTGCACGACAAGCGCCCAACCAATCCATGTCCAGGATTAAGTCATAATCTTTGATGTCTAGTACGACGGCATCCAAGGATAGATATCTTCCTCCGATGCAAATGTGGCCATCCCTACAAATAAAGTTTACAGGCATATCAACTCTCGATGGATTGCTAACGCTAATATTTATATCTAGTGATTGCATGGTTATTTTATTTTCTCTCGTAAAATCAGCAGATATAAAGCTATGCGTCGCACCCGAATCGAATAATACTCGAGCAGGTATATCTTTGTAGAGTAATATACCTGTTACAACCGTATCGGACGCAAGTGCCTCGTCCCGAGTTAAGGCATAAACTCGGCCTTGAGCTCCGTGGCGTTGGTTCTGTTGGTTGACGGGCACCGCATTCGCGCCTTGCAGTATCGGCGCTTTATGCGAATTCGAAATATTCTTTGGTGGGTTATATTGATTCTGAACTTTCTGCGGGCAATACGTTGCTATGTGGCCTACCTCGCCACACTTGTAGCAGGCTCTTATCAAGTAATCGGTGGTTCGGTGCCCACGTCTACCGCATCTACTGTAATGTGGTCCGCCATGGCCCCGGTTATCAAATGTGTTCGGATGTTTAGATATTCCCAATCCCCCGGCGTCGTTAGGACGCTTGTTGAAGTTGTTACGAACGACAGGCACGACCCTTTGCGACATACGGCCAAAGATCCGCTCGCTATCAAGTGCGGCTTCGTAGGATTCACGATAAGTTTGGCATCGTTGGTTCATGACATCCCTACGCAGTTCGTCGTTGAGGCCTTGCTAAAAATGCTCGCACCATTCTTCTTTGTTAGGCAGGAAGGCGCCGACAAATTTTATAAGTTTCGAGAAGCTTGCATCATAATCTTCAACACTCATATTCCTCTGCCTCAACATCATGAACTCATCCCCCTTCTGTCGACGGATGGAGCGAGGAATGTACTGCTCAAGGAAGGCTGTCTTGAACATTTCCCAAGAAATCTTTTTGTTGGAATCGGTTTCACAGATCTCTTGTTTCTTCGCCGCCCACCAGTCATGTGCTCTTAGTTGTAACTGCAGCGCCGCACAGGCCACCCTCTGGGACCCTTCGATGCAGAGGAGATCGAACAAGTCCTCCATCTCTGCGAGCCATCCTACTATCACGTCGGGCTCTGCTCGGCTGTTGAACTTCGGCGGGTTCATTTTGTGAAACTCCTTCACTTTGAGCATGGAAGGAGAATTTATCATCTGCGGGAAGACTTCTTCCTTCTCGTCTTCTTCTTGATCACCATGCTTTCCCTCGAGTACCGCGTCCGTCTCCTTGGTATCGCCTGCCATCCTGCTCACTATCTGAGTCAGGGCGGCCATCTGCTTCTGCTGCACATCAAATTGGGTTTTGAATTACATCTGAAGCTGTTGCTGCTGCAGTTCCATCAACTGTAGCATCTTCTCCATAGTCGTCTCGCTAGGGCCAGTGCTTTTTGTGCTCGACGTACTATCCACGGTTTGGTTTGTTGTGCCGACGATTTTCTTATCTCGCTTAGTCATTCCTACAAATAGTGCAAACCCGTTAGTATTTTTCAAAAATATCTACGGGCTTACCTGTATGGAACTTGTATTTCACGCAGCATGCGGGCAAGCATTCAATCGAGCCATCACAACGGACATTCCAACAATGAAACATATTTTGAAAATATGAGAAAACATAACTGAGCTCTGATACCAATTTGTCACGCCCCGAGTCGACAAACCGTTCGTCCCCGGTGTTACTTTGCCGATTCGATCGTCCTTGCTAAGGCGTGATGCCGCACGAGCCTGGAGTTGCGCTCGTGCAAGGCAAGATGACAAGTTCTCAAATGGTTATCTTTTGATTTTGATATAAATACGCCAAGTCAAAACTTCATAAATCACATCAGAATATAAGACGCAGTATAGAAAGATAGAAATGCTTTTCATTCATAGCTTGCAACGAAGTGCAAGTCGTAATTACATTGGATGCCGTTACGGCTACATTGATTGAAAACATAAAGAAAATATATTCGACAAGTTGCCTGAACTACGCTTGCCGTCCCAAACATTCGCCCCTTTATACATAAGTCGTCGACTTGAATTGGCTTCAAAATACTTCAGCATAGGAAGAGCTTCAAAATGCCTCTCTGTACTTCAGCTTCATTTTAGGTTGGAGCGCCCGCCGCACCTGGGGAAATTGGGGGAGGGGATTAGCACACTTGCTAAGTGGACGAGACGAACCAACTCGTCTAAACCGACTCTGATTGTTAGGGTAGGCATGCTTTAGAGTTGTCTTTCTATTAGAACTAAATGAATTCAGTTCATATTCGATAGCCGTCTTTGAGTAATAAAGCATACAGTATGACATCGCAGTTTATCATATTTCTTACCACGGCCGTGCTCGTCCCTGCATAAAAACAGAGATAATATTTACACCTGCATAAGACAATAGGTGAGCATGCTACTATCTTATATGCGGTCATTGATGTTACACATCACATGGGACTATCTCAATGGCATTTCGGCCCCCTCAGTCTAGGTTGCAAGCCTGACTGACGGTTCCGAAATGCATCAGTGCCGAAGCACGATTAATCATTCCCCCTAGGTCGAGTCGATTCCGATGCCCCGGATATCGATTCGAGGAAAATATCAACTTGTGCACAAGCTGTCCATGACCATGCCAATGCGTGAACAGTTTAACATATACAACAGTTTTGTATAGCACGGACAGTATTGAATGACATTATCATTTCCCCCAACTTATGCAACGATTCATTTTTCCCCAAGTCGTACTCCCGATTTAGCGTCCCGTAGGCACCAAATTGTCCGAGGCATCATAACCCATGATCGACGTTTTATAATATTTTACAGCACGTAAAATAGTCTATCTTTTTACTAGAACCTTAAACTTTCTGGTTTATGTGATAGACTTGTATTTTTAGAGTGAATTTCTCTAAATCGATACGTTTTCCCGAGTTCTTGGACTTAATGGATTGGCATGCAATTAACTTGGCATCGTTCGATTTGAATGAATTCGAAGCAAGGAATAAGTTTACGGGACAGAGTAGAAAAGAAGGGGCCGAATCACCCACCGATTACTTTGCTTCGTGCCGATCGTCCAAGCGCTACGCAACGTCAATCCTTAGTTACGCGAGCTCCTGCAATGGCACCAACACTTTGTTAGATTTTCTTCTTTCCTCCTTGCATCGAAATTTGTAATTGCATCCATGAAAATGACGCGAAAGCACTTCAATCAAGCCCAGCGGCAAAGCTCCAAGAAAACCATACAGCGGTCCGGTCCCGTCGAAGGGACTCTTATAGAGAGCTCACTCGCCGAGACGCAGCCCGCTGCATCTAGGACTTATTCCAACAGAAGTCGTTCCATTAGTTGGATCGATTCTCGTAACTTCCGTCCAAATCGATTTGAATCGATGCCGCAAGGCGTTATTCGTTTACCAAGCTTAGCGATCGAGTCAGATGACCATCTAAGTTCTCGGCCGATCTGACTCGGCGCAAGCATATTATGAAGTTCCGTCGCCTATCGAAAGCGGGGCGCTACATGTTACATGTCTATTAATGTACTTTTCCGCCCGACCAGTACTCATGGATCCAAACAGGTCACGAACACGATAATAAATTGGTCATGAACAACATGCAAGAATCCATAACTACTATCTCGTGTGACAAGCGTATCAAGAATCAACATGATATCAATGTAAAACACTATTAAATACAAGAAGTATAGAGATAATCAAATATAAAAACTATCGGAGATGTACTCGCCTGAATCCTTGCACAAACCGTAGTCACAAGTCGAGGATGAGGGAGTTGCCAATCTAGAAGCTGTCAATCTATAACACATATTGTACCATGAACCGTACACGAAAACCACAAATCAATTCTAATGTTCTAGTTCTAAATTCATGGAATAGTGGCTAGTGGGGTTACTAATCTAATAATAATTAATTCTGAAATAAATTACTTAAAAACATCATTTAACCTAATAATAATCTAAATATAATCTAAATATGCAAGTTTGGCCATCAAAAGTCATGTTTCCAATTTTTGGAAACTATGGCACGCAAATCGAGGTGTGTCGTTAACTATCTAGTCAAACGCTGTGAACTCTAGATTTTGAAAGTGCACCTTGGTAGATTTTAGCTCCACGAGTGCGCTGGAATCAACCGTGCTGCAAAATTACGCTTTGGTCAAAAGATATCGCCGTTATGGCTAATCGTGACCAAAACGGTGATCAACCGATCAATTTTGAGTTCAACAGAATAACTAAAATACTAGATGAACAAAATAATTTCTGGAAAAATTATATGTCGTAGAGATCTATGTTAGCTTTCCGAAACTTCAAACGGTTCGTGATTTCGATTTCTGGTTCTCCCGAAATTTTGAAAACACCGAAACGTGTCAAATTTCGAACAACTAGCACTCTACGAATTTTTCAGAAATTTAGGTTTGGAAATTACGAAAATAAATTATATATTCAGAAACTATACCTCAATACACTTCCAACAAAAAAAACGGCGCACAAAAAGCACGTCGGGGTTGGCGGAAATCGCTTCGGGAAGTCGGAAACCCTAGATGAGTTCTCCCACAAAAGGCTACTGGAATTTAATTAGGGTGGGGCGAATATAATAATATATATATAGGAGAGAGAGAGGCGGTCACTGTAGTAGTTGGCGCCGACAGGTGGGGCCCCCGGGTAGATTTATGGGTATTTATTTATTTAATTCAAAAAATTATTTTAAGTCCAAATAAATCAAAATAAATTGCAGAAAAATCCAGAAAAATTCTAGAAAATTCTAGAAAATATTTATAAGTGTCTAGAATATAAATAAAATATTTTAAAACAAAATATCATCGTGTGACCTCGCAGTAAATTCCAAAAACCTATAAAATATAATTTCTATATGTTTTAATTATATAAAAATTTCCAAAAATTCTAAAAAATCCAAAATAATTCTAAAATATTCTAGAAAATATTTTTAGTCATTTAGAGCCCAAATAAAAATATTTGGTCCAGAAATACCCTCGTATGACCTTACAGTAAATCTTGAAAGTCCTTAAAAATAATAAAACCTTAAATATTAAATACCTAAAAATATCCAAAAATTATAGAAAAATATAAAATAGCTAAATAATACATATATAAGTTATCTAGAGGTCATATGACCTTAATATGGTCATAGCCCACCTACAAGCTTTGGCATGACTCCTAATGACCATAAAATTAATCATAAACAAATAAAATTAACACTACCAAAATTTGTCGATTTAGCGACGGCCAGATCCTTCGCCAGTCCGACGGAAATTTCTATTAGTGACCGATCACTGACGGATTTTGGCCAAAAAAAATCCGTCGACAATCAGCTCGTCGCTAATAATGGTCCGTCGCTACGTAGTCGTCAAGCGACGGACTAGCGACGGCATTTCGACTTCACAATACGAAGAATAAGCGACTACTTTCCGACGGACTGTCGTCCCTTTCAAGTATTAAATACTGAACTGTTTAGACAATAGCGACGTTAAGTTCCGTCGGTAAACCGTCGTAACAGCGTATCAGAGTGTATCAGTCCGTCGCTAATTCGTCGACCGCCGTCGATAACAAAGGACGGATTAGCGACGGTTTGCTGACAGAAAATCCGTCGACCAGGTTATGGAAGAGGCAGACATTTCCAGCACAATGGCGACAGAAAAGTCGTCGCTATTCTCTGATCCCATTCTTAAATGGTCACACCTACCTGATTTTGATAAATCAACAATGACTCAAGTCAATACACAAAATATACAAACTGCTGCTAACATTTCAGGACAAGTAAAACCAACATTAAGAGTGTACTACAACATTTGCAAGCATGTCAATCATCATGTCGAAGCGTTCATGTATTGGAATCGGTCTGAGTCATTTTACAATTTATTCTGTATTTTTATCCTTGTTGAGTCTATGATACAAATTATAAAATCGACTGGATATTACTGGCTTATGTTATCCACAGTCCACCAAGCCAAAAAGCCTACCTATCCACCAAAATTCTTTATACCAACAAAAATACATATCCTATGCAAACAAAATTGGACCAAACATTCTTCTAAGTATTGGATGAACTTAGACAGAATACTGGCTGAGTTCGGTCCGAGTTCGGACCGAGTTCGGTCAGTTCAAATTCAAATGTTTGTTGCCTCCAAATCTGCATGCAACGTTCGTTTGCGAAATTTTTACATCCGAACTCTGCCCGAACTCTGTCCGAGTTCGGTCCTCAAAAATACCTATAAACAGAAGAGAATTTCTCATTTCAAAACACTCATCAATTCATCTTCTCTTCTCTCTATCCATATTCAATAGTGTTTTCATTAATCTAAAGCTTTCACACTCCACCTATACATCTCTTAGCCAAAGCCAGTAACATCTATTTGATTTAGAGTCTTTGGTTGTCAGAGTTGTAAAAAGGTTGTTCAAGTTTAGAACATATTTCTGTTTTTCGGAGCCGGTCGTGCGCTCGTCGCCAAGCACGGTGTTGTGAAGTCGGTCGTGCACTTGTCACCAAGCACGGCGTTGTAAAAAGACTGCAAGCTCTCAATTAGCTTGTAAATAGTGGATTAACAGCAGGCAAGAGTACCTGCGACTGGATTAGTCCTCCAAGAGGGAAACCAGTATATATCGCGGTATCCACTGAGTTTGATTCTCTGATCTCTTGCTACATTTATTTACTGTCGCTTTATTCACTGCCATAGTTATCTGCTTTTATATTTTTAATTGGTGATTATTTTTTGCTGTACTCGCATTCACTCTATTTACCCCCTTCCCCCTCTAGAGGTGCCCAACGGTCCTACAAAAAAATAGTTTAATAAATAATTACGCATAACTAAAAATGCTAATAGATAATTTAAAATATGTGCTATAGATGAGATAATACCGACACCAGATGTGTTCCTGTATCCGTGAGGCACTCCAGTCCCGGAACTCTCTCCAGCTTTAATTTACTATTATTACAAATAGTTACACTTGCGAGCTTTGATCCGAAGAAGTTGCTGATTTCTTACACACGAGCTTTGATTTGAAGGCTCTTCGACTTATGCAGAAGCTTTGATACAAAGGGTTACTGATTTCAACCTCCTATAAGAATTTTTTTTGATCTTCTTACTATTAATTGAAGATCAATTTTATAACTCAATGAAAACTCTATCTCAAATAGATTTGACAAATGTCTTTTATGTGAGGATGTTTTGTACATAGATGACAGAAAGTTAAGGTTCCAAGAAGTAGAAATAAATGAGTGCCAAAAGCGTTTATATAGTACATGCACACAACCTCTTAAAAAATGTTATTGTGCAGGCAATATACTGCCAATATGTCGTACATTAACGGCTAAAAACTAGTCATTGCAACATTGATTACATGACAATACATGCAAACATTATATTGTCAGTATACTGTTTATAAAAAAATTCAGAGACACAGGGCTATTGGAACAAAATTTTCTCCACACGTTGTCAGTATACTGACAATATACCTATTTATCTGAAACGATATATATACAAAAATAGGCTGAATAGAAATATTTAAAACTGAACAGTATATTATCAGTATACTGACAATATATTGTTTTTTTTATTTTTCTGATACTAAATTTATGGTTATTTAGATGAGGGTTCTAGTGAGCTTTCATTTTGCCTCATATATATTGAGTTACATATGTTTAACCTAGAGACACAGAAATAAAAAAATATTATACTGAGCACGATGTCTTGATGGTTTGACTTCTTCCTTTGTTAGAATGATGGCATTTCCTTCTGACGACAATATTCGAACCCTCGAGAACGTGTCCCCAGAAATGTCGTGGACGGTTCAGAGAAACCTTTGGAGTGCGTGTCTTTGGCCCATCATAATTATTGCATAGATCTATGATCGATCTTGCTTATTACTTTTTTGTAAATACATGTTAGGCGAACAAAGTAATATACATAAGGACAAATATAGTATCATTAATGTACATTGGGACTATGCCAAGTTTAAGTATAAAAATTATAGTTGTATAATCATCAGTAGGTATGAGAATTATTCGGTTTTGGACCAAAAATTGAGCCGAGCCGAGCCGAACCGAACCAAACCGAACCGAACCAAATAAGAGATTCGTTATAAAACCATTTAAAAACGCACTTTTAACATCCATTTGAAATTTTTTAAAATTATGTTAACTAACAAAAGCGCAAAGCATGTGAATGGATTCAAGCCTTACAACATGAGCATAGGTCTCATCATTGTTAATGTCTTCTTCTTAATTCTAACCTTGAGCTATAAGACGTGCTTTGTTACGTGTGATTTTTCCATCCTCACTTAGTTTATTTCGGAATACCCACTTGGTGCCAATTAAAGAGTGATCATTAGGTCTAGGAACAAGTTTTCATACTTGATTTCTCTCGAATTGGTTCAATTCCTCTTGCATAGCGGAAACCCAAAATTTATCATTAAAAGCTTCTGGTACATTTTTAGGCTCTACTTGTAAAATGTAAGCAACTTTTGCAACAATATCTCTATTAGAAGAACGAGTGCTTACTCCTTAGATACATCACCTATGACCAAGTCTTCTGGATGATCAACCATGAACCTTATCTTCCTTGGCAGATTTTCCATATTATATATATATATATATATATATATATATATATATATATATATATATATATATATATATATATATATATATATATATGGCGGCAGACTTATTATATTTTATGTCTGAACTACCGGGTCGGGGATTTATCGGGGCGGGGAGTACTATACCCATACCCAGCCCCGAATCTAACGGAAGATTTGTTTAATCCTTATCCCCGCCCCATCCCAGTTTTTAAGTCCCCAAACTCGGTCCCGTCGGAAAAAAAAAATTGGGTCCCAATCGGGTTCGGGAAAAATTGCCATTCCTAGCTATCGTCTTTTCTTTTGGTGTTGATTCTTCAAAGTCTTTAAGATCCAGCTCATGTGTCATCAGCTTCCCCATGAGAGTCTCAAGTGTCATAGTAGCGAGGTCGTTTCCTTTGATAGTCGTTGTTGCTTTGGGGTTCTAGTTAATTATTGGTTAATCCCCTGAGCACCTTGCGTATCTTTTCATGATTACTATATTCCTTGCCAAGACAGGAGAGAGGATTAGTAATATCAAGGAAATGTCTAAAAATTTGTGTGATGGTTTCATTGGACTTTATTATAAAAGCCTTATACTCTTGTGTAAGCCTACTATCCACTATTGCCTTTGATTGTTCGGCCGTCCGGGTCTTGACGCTACCTCATCTATTCAATTATTCACTCATTTATTTTTGTTTCTATTTTTCTTCTATAACAATTGTGTTGTTGTTAATACTAACCACATTTATCAAATTTATCCTAATTAATATTCTATGTGAAACTAAAGTGTGGACATAACCGTATGGACAACATAAGAAATATATTAACTTAAATTATATAACAAATCTAAGGTTACACTTGATTCTACTATAGTATGGACATCAAATAATAGAATATATATATTTATTTAAATCTCTCCTCCAAACCCTAAGGATTTACTCTCCGTCGACTCTTAGGGTTTTGCTCTCCGCTACCACCAAAACCTCCCCCGATCACCCCTTTCACCGATCTCCCCCTCCGCCAACACTCCCTCATCACCCCCACCATTCTCGTCTCCCCCCCCCCCCCCCCCCCGCGAACCAACACCTTCTCTCTAGTCGGCATCTTCATAGAGCCATTACTCGAGCCACCTCTCTAACCTTATGATCCAACATGTCATCCTACAAAGAGGTAATAGAGAAGATGGCATCTCTATTCTGCCTCCAAGGGCCGGCGGGGGTCACATCCCTGTCGTCGAGAAAGAGTTCGACACCACAACACTAGGCCTCAACCGTGGCAATCAAATCTTACACGAGCTGTCGCTTCTCTCGCTCATCACTCGCATCAATCCTAACGAAACTGTGGAAGACGGGGGAGCCCGTACACGTATCTGATCTAGATGTTGAAGCGGGCTCCTTCCTCATTCGCTTAGAATCTCTAGAGGAGGTTACCATATCCTCCTCGAAGCCCCTTGGAGTATTAACGAAGTTCTACTTGCGCTCGAGAAATGCTTAGCTGCATCTTTGTCGCTTCGCTCCGTCGCTCGACTCCTGTCCGGCATTGACAGTACTTTACGCTACCGTGGGGGGGAGTGAGTTCGGCTTTCAGCTCTTCACTCATCGCCTCCGTTGTCAACTCCGGCTCCCTCGGGCTTGCTATCGCTACCCCTCGGCTGCGGAATTGCTCTCGCTTCTCTCGATAATCCCTTGTCCCCGACTCACGGCCTCGGGAAACTCCATGAAGAATACAAATTCAACATGGCAGACCTATGGGTCCAACTCCACAAGATACCGCCGAAGTTCTTAAACCGCCTGGCGATCACTCGAGTGGTGGAGGCTATAGGCTCCCTCAGATTTATCTCTGACTCAGATGAGGCACAAGGGAAAACTTTCGCACGCGTTAAAGTAATGATCGACATCTCCAAACCATTCAAGAAGAGTATATCCACTAATGTCGACTGCTTCAACGTGGGACAAGTATCCGTGCGCTATGAAAGACTCCCTCGCCTATGCTCGTTTTGTTCTAGGGTTGGTCATACCTTCCATGGTTGCACAAAGAAAGAGGCCTTCGAGGCCCTCATCGGTAAGGAATGGTCGGAAGACGAGAAACTTAGAATAAAGAAACTACTACGCCTTAGAATCAAGGAAGAGGACTATAGGGCCGAAGGCCAAATACTCTTCCCACGAAGATAAGGTAATACGGTCCAAGGAGATGGCGAACCACTTCGACACGCTTCGCCGCCAACTGCTCGCACTTCAACAACTTCGACCAACAGTTCTAGCAGTTCATCACCAAAGAAATCGCTGGCTAGAGAAAGGGCCTTAACTCCCAATCATCAGAAACATATAGTCAATTATCTACCACCCTATCGGAGGCATGCACTACTGCCCCCCCTCGCAATTATTATTAATGATAAAGAGCCAGAGGAAGACACTATCGTGGGAAGTAATTATGAAAACACAAATCCCGGAGTCTCTAATAAAAGTTCCCAATCGACATTCGACACGATGGGAGGATCCTCCTCGCCCATTGCTGAGCGAGTAACAACAAACATGATGGACACTGACTTCATTTGCCACCCATCAGCTGATGACTCAGCACAACTTTCAAGAATTGCATAAGTGCATGACCTTATCTATGGGGCTGTCCTCGAACCAAGCAAAGTGCCCCCCACATGCATAATTGACACATCTGCTATCTATCTCCCGCCCCTAACTCCTCTGCTGCAAAGGACAATAACTCAAACTGCCGACACCATTACCCCCATCCGGGAAACCAACCCAGACGTGATTACTGCTGCTCTACCACCAACCCAAATCAACTCCGGAGCTATCATCCGTCAGGCCAATCATAGCAAGCCTTCATGGAAACGTCTAGCTCGCAAATCAATCACTCTGAAGTCCCTCTCAACCATGCAGCACTCAATCCCAGAAAACGTCCAACACCCTCCCCTTCGAAAGTACTCAACAACAAGAAGAGATGTACTTCTCCTTCAAACTTGAACAAGAAACAGGTCGTAGCGGTTGACCTTAAACAGTCGTAAGGAAGATGTTAGTTCTCTCATAGAACTGTCGAGGTACGAGAAATGTCTCGACAGTCCAAACCCTCCGATCATTTCTCTCCGTCACCCGTCCATCCATACTCTTCCTAGCAGAAACGATGTCTCCACCCCCTCACACAGCCCTCACTCTCCCCCACCTAGGATATGCTAATCACTTCTCCGTCCCCCCAAGAGGCCGGTGGTCTGTGTTTGGCTTGGGACTCCCAAATCAATGCAACTGTCTCCTTGTCTTCCCATAATCTCATCCTACTATCCATTGAAGCCAAGTTTGATTTACCGGCCTGGAACCTACTATGCATATATGGATACCCTAAGAAGAACGAGAGGCCCAATCTTTGGGCACAAATCACATCAATGGCAGACTCCTTTACAGTGACGTGGTGTTGCATAGGGGATTTCAATGCCACGCTAGTTCCAGACGACAAATAAGGGGGAGGGCGCTTTGACAACCAGGCTGCATCTTCATTTCGCAAGATGATGGATCGATACAGTCTCATCGATCTCGGATGCAAAAGGGCCTGCACATACTTGGTTGAATAGAAGAAGCCCAGAATTTCACATCCGAGAACGTCTTGACAGAGCTCTCGCCAACCCCCAATGGTGCTGCATCTTCCCTAACACTACAGTTTCTACTATACCACGTCTCAACAGTGACCACGCTCCGATTCTACTCAACACCAACAACATGTCTAAGCAAAGAAAAAGGCCCACTCGATTCGAAGCGTACTGGATAACTAATAAATCCTTTGTTGAAGAGCTTAAAATGACATGGCATGAAACAAACAACCAGTACGACAATGTCAAACTAATTAATCCTTTCTGTAGAAAATAAACTTCACACTTTCTAAGCTTCAAGGTGGAGTCGTACTCAGTACGACAATGTCAAACTCCGACTTGCTAGTCTCTATGAGAAACTCTTATCAATCCAATTGAAGCCCCCCACTGATCAACACCTAAGAGAAGAGTAAAAGTTAAATGCCGAGATCAGTGACCTCCTCGCTATAGAAGAAACCTACTGGAGTCAGAGAGCCAAATGTAAATGGATTCGAGATGGTGATAAAAACACAAAATATTTCCATACTAAAGCCACCATCAGGAAAAGGAAGAACGAGATACATGCTCTCCAACTACTAGACGACAAATGGGTGAATGATCGAGAGAGCATAGCCGAATTGCTTACCAAGCATTTTGAATCCATATTCTGTACTGATGAGTCCTTCCCAATGGATCCACATTTCATAGTCTCTATTAATCCTATATCCAATGACGATAACTCTGTCATGACCTGCACCCAGTGTAGGGGCACGAGAAGTGGGTACGTCCCGCCTACGCCGCAGTGTCGGCGGTAGAACGCTGTTCTAGGTTACTATCTAATCAACAACTCACGCAATTATATAATGCACTTGTCAAATCTCAACTCCGAACGGAGGACAAGTATAGATATAATGAAACTCAATCACAGTCTAAGCACGATAGGATAATACAGAAGTCTATACTAAACTCAAAGCAACAATTTAAATAAACTTCTAAAATAATAATATCTCAAACAATCTCAAATACAACTCAAATCTTCACTTAATACAATACAAGTTCCAACAGAGAAAACTAAACCATAAACTAGCAATCTACTCCAAGCTCTACTGGTCCTCTAGGCTAGCTGTGAATCTCTATGTTACCTGTAATATTTTCAACAGGTCCAGTCAGGACAGAAACGAGCACAATACATCTCACGCAATTTATATCATGGCAGAAATATAAAACATGCAGAAGAGTAAGATACATGAACTGTAAGAAGATGTACACGAAAACAAAAGAGATATTTGTAAACTGAAAATATATACACGATAAGTAAGAACTTTAAGTGACTAGTGATTCAGAGCACAAGACGGTTATGTAAATGGCACGATGTTGCACACGAGTAATCTACAGAGGTTCACACGATTTGGATTAATCAAATAACCACTTTTACTCCTCCGTCTCCAATCAATACACAAGGATCCAGTCAAGTTATGTTATTTCACACGAAGTATAGTTGCACACGATGACCATGTGGGCACATGAGAGTACACAATTTCACACGATTTGCACACGAATAACACGAACACAAGGAGTACACGATGCCCATGATAAAGTACACGTACACAAAATACTCGATGTATCCGCTAAGGGGATAACATCGTATGAAAAGATCCATATAGTACCAATCCATGATAACAAGTATCAGTATCAAGTAAATTAATCTAGAGCATGAATATAGCTCCTAGCAAGTATAAAAAGATCATAGAATGTACTCGTCTGATACCCTGAACAGCTGATATGAAAAGATGACCAACTGGAGTCACAGAGTCCTAGTTATAGCAACACAGGTTATAAAGAGTTTAATTTATATGGTAATTAAAATTATAATGCAATCTACATGAGTCTAAGTCAATGTAGGTCAAAGTCAACTCTTGGTCAACTCTGGTCAACTATAAAGTCAAACTAGGTCAACTCTAGTCAACTGTGGTCAAACTAGATAGGGTTGGGTCAACAATGGTCAACTAGTCTAGGTTAGTCAATTCTAGGTCTAAACAAACTAAGTATATGCAAATCAAGTATCCAAGATAGCTACTAACTCATAGCCTAAGTCACTTGCTAAACCAAGCACAAAACTAAACCATAAGCTAACAAAGCACACAAACTTAGTCATATAATGTATATATATTATTCACATTCACATATTCATATACATAGATATATATAGGAAAGCTATATATATATAGGCACATACATATATATATATATATATATATATATATATATATATATATATATATATATATATATATATATATATATATATATATATATATATATATAGAAAGAGAGGTAAAAGAGTAAGTGAGTATGTGTGTGTTTGGCATGTGTGTGAAAGAATATGTGTTAATGTTCTCAGATTTAGTGATAGGTAGGTGTATATGACATGGGATACATGGTGTCAAAGGGTGTATGAATGCATGTGTGTAAAAGGTTATAGGTTAACTCAGTTTATAGAAATGCATACATACATACTAGAATACATTATATACTTGCATACATTATATTCATATATGCATACTCTACATTATATTATATTCATTCCTGCATACATGCATACATATAATATATGCATACAAACTCATATATTTAACTCAAAATATATGTAAATACATACATTATATTATCTTAACACATATATATATCATTCATTCATATCCCATATACATGCATACTTCAGTTCATGCATTATATCCATTCACATATCATTAAGTTGCATGCATATACTTATTTTTATTACATACATGTCATTCATTCATATTACATACTTACATGCATCTATACATTATATACATTGTATACAACATGTAAAAATAGAAGAGAAAAAAAAAGAAAAAAAAACTGAAATAGAAAGGAAAGGAAGGAAAAATGTAAGAAAAAGGAAAAACAATGGACATATACATGCTTGCATCATATATTCTACATTACCATACATGCTATCATTATATATTGTATTATATTATTTATACATTATGCATTCATATCTATCATTACATGTATATATTGCATTCATATCTAGCATTCATTATATACTTTCATGCATACATTGTATATCATTCTTTTATTCATGCATTTATGCATTGTTTACATACATTACATTGATTGCATTCCTACATGCTTGCATTCAACCATATATATACATATTTGTAAAGAGGATATATATCATTTCATTCATCTGATATATCATGCATCACATACTCTACGTTCATTTAATATCCATACTACATAGGCTCATAGGTTACACAAAATGCCTATATCGTATAGTCACTCTTCTACTTAAAATCAATACTGTACCAATTGGGCCTCTACTAAATTCTAGAATTAAAGTATGTTGTAGCCCTTCGTGTTAGCTTTCCGAAACTTCAAACGGATTGCATTTTTGTGTCCGAAAGCTCCCGAAATCGCAAAAATATCGAAACGTGTTCGTCTTTCGTACAACTGACACTCAAATAATTCTACAGAAAGTTCTGAAAAGAATTTTACTTATTAAAATATATATTTGGAAAGCTAACTTCGATACAGTTCTGTTAAAAAAAGGAGACTAATCGGAGTTTTAAGCTAAAAGTTATGACATTTCTAAGTTGCTTTGGTTAATAAAAACGTGGATGAATATTATGACGAATTTGAGTTGTTTTGGACAAAAAAACACATGTAAGCCAAGATACTTGGATACCAACATAGGTATCCAAATGAAACTCATTCTAACCATCCTAACTAAGATAAATCCACTTTCTAACCATTCTAAAACTGAATTTAAATATCTATATAAACTATTATCATACATACATACACATGGGATATCCTAATTTGGGATCTATCAAGTAGGACACAAGACACATATCTAAAATCCTCAAGAGAGCTCCAAATAGCCTCAAATTTGAATCTAAATGGGGTACATGCATGGGAATGGATCCTATGGGTTCAAAAATAACTAATATGCATAAGAAATCAATTTAGAGAGTTGGTTTTACCTATTGGGAGTGGAATCCCAATGATACTCCCAAGGACACAGCTCCGACACGAAGATCTTCCAAAAAGGACACTCCTCCTTGCACTTTGCTCCAAATCTTTACTAGCACCCTCCCTTGGTAGTATGAGAAGGTTGGGTGGAAGTTTTGGTGGAGGGATGTAAGGATTTGGAGATCAAATCAAAGAGGAAAGCTCTCTAATTTGGAGAAGAACACTTTGTGAAGAAAAATAGGCAAGATAGAATGAAATGAAAGGAATGGAGGCTAACTTACCTATAGTGGCTGCCCTTAGATGAATTAGGGTTAGGTTTTAGATGTAGATGAGTGGCTAGGGCTTGTCCACCCAATTTCAAGTCCTCCTATTGGTTCAATTGGTCCTTAGGCTTTCTTTTTCACAAATATCCTAAGAGAAATATCCTACTACAATAATATCTAGATATTACTAACCTTGGCACTTAGTAGGAATGTTCTAACCATGATTCTAACCTCAAGATTAATCTAGATTAGGTTAAACTTCTCGGGTTAAGGCTTAACTAAAGGATTAGCATAATATTTAATTAATATAAATTATAATTTCACAAAATTGTCAAAATAATCAAAATATCCTTAGGCTAAAAAGTTGTAATATGACATTCTAATCATATGACTAGGCTCCCTTGGTCATGTTTAGTCTCTAAGCTTAGCAAAACTAGGGTTTAACTAGTTAACCATCAAAATCTAATTCAATATTTTAAATAGTTTTAAATTGACTAAAAATCACCAAAAATTACAATATGATTTAAATATCATTACTAAATGATTATAATCACAAAATTTTAAAATTATCCTTATTTTAGAAAAGTGGGTGTTACAAGTCTACCATCCTTAGAAGAATTTTGTTCTCGAAATTAAGATGGTCGTACTTCTTCTAGAGTCTCGTCCCCAACAATCATGGTCTCAGAATTTACCTAAATCATACAATTTAAAAGAATGTCATACAGGATCATGGCATACGGTGGCAGTTGAAAGTCTCATCAGGTATACTAGTCATGCTAAACCAAAACGGTCATAGGGTATCAAAACATACAAGCAATCTGGGGTGCTAAACTGGAAAAGTTATAGAAACAACAAATCATCAAAGCTGTAATGCAGTCTACCATCCTATATGAAAACTGATAATTATCAAAAATAAAATAAAGATAACTAGTAATTATCTATAAAGGGGTACTATTTAAAAAAAATCAAAATCAAAAGTTTAAAGAACGAAAGTCAATAGTATTGAAATCCAATCATAATATATATTAAGAAAATTTAGTCTCGATACGATCTAAGTTGATCAATTCTGGGTAATCAAGATTTAGGCAATATGGAGGACAAGGTCATCGAAGTCTGAGCACGAGCATACAAGGATGGAGATTCAGGTCACAATTAATTTTAATTCAATTGAGTACGACCCAAGATATTAATATGATAAGAAAAGATGGTCAAGGTCGATTGGTCATGATTAAGGGAGCTAGGATTCAATGATATTGAAAACTTTTAAAGGGTGATTCAAAGATATGGAGTAAGTCAAATTCTCCTTTTAAAGGGAAAACAAGAGAAAAGATTTCACAGGAAAGTCAAGTCAATCATCTCTCTCTGATACTATCAAGTTTATCATTTGCCAATCATATTTTTATCTCACAAGTTCCAATATAAAAATTAACCTTTATATGACTACCATCAAAATTATATCCTTCCGTCATAAAGATTTAACCTTGCCATGATCACCATAGGCTAAATTTCTAAGTTCCGAAACATTATTCATGAAGCATACCCTTCTTACTAGAAAATCAAACTGACCACTTAATCATCATAAGTCTAAATTCTTCTATCTTGTCCTAAATTGGATCCGAAGCCTCTAAATCAAGTTTTGTGTAATCCTTGAACTTATTTAATTTACTCTCCTTGTATTATTTAAATCTCTACCCACTAGGCCTTACAAAACTTATTCTTCATTATAAATTCAACCTTCATATTTCCTTCAACGTACACCTTCAATATTATTCTCCTGAAATTTAAAATTTTCACAAAATCTTTATATTTTCTATAACTCAAAATCCTTACGTTCTTTCTGTTTCTAGCCATTTCTTACAATACCTTATTCAATTTCGTATCATCATTGCATATAGTTAAAATCTCTTTTCTATTACTAAATTCCTAAATTTAACATCATAACCTTAAAGTGTAACGTCTTAAGAATCAATAACCAAAATTTATCCAAGTTCTTGAAACTAAGTTGACCTCGAATATCCTCATCAGTTATGAAATACATCTATGAATTATTTATACCCAAAAGATTTCTCTAAGTATGATTGTTCCTAAATTGACAATATAACTCTCTTGATTTCATACTCAAATTCAGTCGCATCTCTATCCCAAATCTATATCAAGGTCCATCATATTATACCCCTAGCAAGATTATCACAAGATAACAAATCAAGTCTTTTCCGAGTTAGATGATTTACGTTACTTCCTCGACCTTTCGAAGGTAAAAAGATATGGAGATTCAAGGGTTTCAAAGTATAGCTGACAGAATTAGATACGAGATAGGTGATTGATGTAATCAGGATAGTTTTATTTTATTTTTAAAAAAATGGTAATACAAGAAATAATGGCAAGAAAGAAATAATAATAAAATTTATTTTTCATCAACTGTTAAAAAGAAATGAACCCATTTAAGATAAAATCTGATACCATACACGTCTTCCTGAAATCATGTTGTCAGAATTTTGCCACGCCAGTAAGCATAGCTGCAATAAATAATAGAGTCCATAACGAAGGTATACACCCTATAGTCATGTTATCTAGAATTCTTACCATGCCACCCGGTATTGTCACTACCACATTTCTAGCTTGAGGGTATTTTGGTCATTTTTAAAATTTTGGAATTATTTGGAATTATTAGTATTAATTATAATTATTAGAATTTTTCAGTAATTTTTAGTATAATTGATTTGGTGCCATTATTGACTTTGACTCAGGGTGTCTTAGGAGACTGTCCTAGAAGCTAACCTAGGTCATAACTACTTGGTTAGAGTGTGTAACCCTAGCTTGATCTAAGTTAGTGATATTTAACTCATTAGAATTTATTAGGAGGAAATATGAATTAATTTGAATAGAGAATGGCTTGTGGTTTCACAAGTCATGATTTATGACTTAAGCCTTAGAGGCCCAAAGCCAACACCAAGTGAACCCTAGCCCAATACAGCCCATGGCCGGCCAACTCTAATCATTCCCCTCTATTTAATCCCTCCTAAAATTTAGGGCTAGCCTTCTTTAGAAATATTTGCAAGTTTGAGAAAGAGGTAAGTCTCCATCTTCAATAATTCCTAAAAATTCCATTTCAATTCCTTTTCCACCCAAACCAATTGCAATAGGTCCTAAATATTTTTTTACTTGTTGTTGGTATTGAGAAATTTCAGGAAAGAAATAATTTGGGAGAGTTTTGGAAGCTTGAGGATCCACTCATATTGGGGCTTTTTGAGCCTTTGTAAACCCTAGGTAATATTCTAATCCCTTCCATAAAATATTATTTTTATTGTATATCTAGGAAGTCCTAGGCCTACCCTAGCTGTAGGTATAGCTAACCCTAGGATTCGTGTCCGATACGTGTCCTTATCGGACACGTATCAGTTCATGTATATAGGTGTTTGATGAAATGCCCCAAAGGGAATTTTGATTTAATTTCAGGAATGTATTTGAATAGGAATTTAGGTTTTAACCTTGCTTATGGATTTTCAGTGTTCTAAGCACGTATTGGTGTCGTGTCGCCACGGACACGGGAACACGCGGGTGCACACGCGCGCGCGAGCACTGTAGCTCCCCTGATGCTCGGGGTCTTTTACGCCGTGGACACGCCACATGGATGCGTAATTTTGGACAGAAACCTTGGGGCAACCACTGACACCATGTGTGTCAAGTTATATGACCTCTCGTGTCGTGTCGGACACAGTATCACACGTGCACTGTGCATGCACTGTGCGTACCAGTGCACTGTTTTGTGTTCTCTGTTAAATTCAGTTTTAAATGGTTTAATTTGTGGTTTTAATTGATAAATTAGATCCTAATATGTTTAGTAATCTGTGATAATTTAGTTTGCATATTAGAATAGGTTGTCAATGTAAATTTGGTATCAATTTGGGTTAAATGGCATGTTAACTGATACTGTGTACTGATACTTGGTTTTTTCCATTTCTGAACATTTAATTTCCAGTTTTATTGATGTTCTTCACTGTTAAATATTTTCTCACATATTGCTAGCTCATGTTTAGCTTAAATGTTGCATTCGAATTAGACTTTTGGTTTGAGAATGGGAATTAGAAAATTGTGTTGGTTTTTGAATGAAATAGATTTGATTTTGTTTCATTGGTGAACTGTTAATCTGAGAATGGCTTCTTAACTATAACTAAACTGATTTCCTTTTTCCTTAACTATAACTGAACTGATTCCATTTCATTTTACACTGTCAATCCATGTATTTCCCTGAATTCCCTTTTGTATTCACTGTTTTTGTACTTCACTGATTCACATAAACACCATGTGATCACTATTTTCCAGTTTACTCAATCCTGAACTGAATTTCCTTCTTCAAACTGAATTTTGAATGAATGTTTTATTCATTGGTTACTGTATATGCATTTCCCTGAACTAAATTCCTATTTCTTGAGATGTATTCAGTTTCCATTATTTCACTGATTTCCATTTGACATATGTTCATTGTCTGCAAAGAGATTGGTTTCCTTCATAATATAAACTGAGATTGAATGATCTACTTCCTAATACCTGAGTTGTTCTCCCTTCTAAATTGATGCTATAATGAATGTTTGATTCAATGTGATAACTAATTCCAGATTTCCCCTTTACTCTGATTTTTTCCTACACATTGGCACTCTTACATCACTTCACTGATCACTGTTTCACAGGTTCAGCCTTCACACACTCTTTTGTATTCTCCCACACTCTCATGTTTTCACACACACACATGAACACATGCATATGCCTTCCCTATTCTTCTATGTGTAAACATATATTATAGGTAACCTATAAGCTAATGTGTATTCTATATTATATTAGATACATTATTAGGATGTGTATTTCTAAATTAGATTATAATATATCAATATGTGTATTATTTTAGATATAGATATTGTCATGTGTATATGTGTTTTGTAGGTTGATTTAGGCATGGTATTGCCTAATAAACTATAGCCTAGGCTCTTAGCCTATGGGTGGCTTGAATGCCTAGTATAGAGTCTAGATAGACTTGTATAGCCTTGTTAGACCTAGAATAGACTTGCTAGACTAGTATAGACTTGTTTGACTTAGGTTTGACCTAGTTGACCTAGTTTGA
This sequence comes from Iris pallida, assembly GCA_029216955.1. Lineage (NCBI taxonomy): Eukaryota > Viridiplantae > Streptophyta > Magnoliopsida > Asparagales > Iridaceae > Iris > Iris pallida. The sequence goes on from JANAVB010042018.1 coordinate 11,593,767, forward strand.
CTTCTAGGGTTGACCAGAGTTGACCAAGAGTTGACTTTGGTCTAGATTGACCTAGATTCATGTAGAATGCATTAACTTGCATCTTATTATCATTTTAGACTCATAGTGACTTGTACTGTTCTATAGGAGACAGACACCACTCCTCAGACAGTACTTTCATCTTGGACATTCAGATAGCAGGCGAGTACATTCTCTGATCTTTTCATACCTGTCTGGACTATATTCTTGCTCTAGATTACTCTACTTGATGCTGACACGTATCTTCACGGATTAGTACTATATGGATCCTTTTCTGAGATGTTATCCCTCTACGGGTGCATCGGGTATTTCATGTTCATGTACTTTATCATGTGCATCAGGTACTCCTTGTACTCGTACTAGTTCATGTATTTACATGTTCTCATGTGCCTTCATGTACTATCACGTGCCTCATATACTACTCATTACATGAGTTCACGTATCTTTAGCTGTATTCATGTGCCAATAACGTAACTTGAATGGATCCTTGTGTATTGATTGGGGCAGGGTGAGTAGAATTGGTTATGTGAACACTATCCCCAATAGGTATTCATGTGCTTCTTAGTTGTATTCATGTGCTCCGAAGCCGTTTACATAACCATATTGTACTCTAAATCACTTAGCCACTTACAGTCTTTACTTATCATGTATTTACTTTCAGTTACAAATATCTCCTGTTTTCCCGTACTTCCTTTTCAGCACTTCCTGTATTTTACTCTATTGTATGTTTTAAACTCCTAACCTGTTATGAACTGTTTTGAGAGATATGTTCTCGTTTTCGTCCTGATTGGACCTGTTGAAAATTTTACAGAGAACGAGGAGGAGGTGTAGCCTCCCTTCCCGAAATTTTTGAAAATATTTT
>JANAVB010042018.1:11597146-11600028 GCA_029216955.1 Iris pallida
AAACCTGTTTTCAAAATAGAAGAAATATTGAAAATCCCTCGATACGACGTGCAGTCCCGCCATTTCGGGCAACGTGGTCCGAATCCGAAGGCATCGAAAGCTGCGTAATAGCTTCATGGTCGTGTGGGCTTTGACGGAATTCAAATTGGTCGCGTGTGCGCGACGAATTTGATGCGTATCCGTCGAAATTTCACCGTATCGTGTACTTTGCAAATTTCTCAATTACTTTGTGCACGTTCGTCAGATCGAGACAAAACTTGTGCACCAACATGACCTGTATCATTTTTTTGATCCTGTATGCCAAGTTTGGTCCGATTCTGAGACAATTGGTAAAATTGCCGTTTTGTGGGCCCCAGTCCGACTCAACGGGTGATTTTGTGCACTGGCCCACCGAAATCCAACTCTGGACATACGGTTGGGTTTCATATCGAAAAAACCGAAATCCATAGACATGTAGTTTGACGACTTTAGAGATCTATTGACTCTGGCACGCTTTTCGGTGCAAAAGCGGGTCCAACGGCGGACACCAGTTTTGTCCGAAATTACCTGTTTTGTCCTCTGTGTCCAGAATTGGACTTAAGGACAGGCAATCCTAGCTAATTTGACTATTCTAAGAATGTTGGTAACATTTATTTCAGCTTTCGGAGACAGTTGTGATGACTTGGACTTTCTGACTTGATTGATTGGCGATACATTGTTGGTTCTCCGTGCAACCTCCAGGCAAGTATACCTTGCCGAACATATACAGTATTTACATGGTTTCTCTTTCCTTATTGTAGTCCTTTTCATATTGTCACATGATTTTGTATTGTGATTGATTCGTCCTGGATTGCTTTATTTGTTCTAGATTACGTGCACGTATAGGATGTTTGACATTGCTAGAATATTGGTCTCTTTGTGTTACTCTTTTCTCGTGATTGAGTTGTCAGTTTTTATATATGTCCTTGACCATTCTCGACTGGGAGTATCTTGTATTATACTACAGTTGAGACATACTATAGCTTGGGAGTATCTTACATTGTACTACGACCTATAGCCGATTCTTCTACCTTGATATCACTTGATTGACTTGACTTGAGACATGCCATAGATTGGGAGTATCTTACATTATACTATGACCTATAGCATATATTGATTGATTGATTGACATGACTTGCGGACACTATAAATTGGGAGTATCTTGCATTGTACTACAATTTATAGGAGTCTACTTGACTTTGTATCCTTTAGGAGAGGAGATCGATACTAGAATTGGCTAATCTTGACTGGGATTATCTTGCATTGTATTACAGTCAAAATCTACTATAGATTGGGAGTATCTTGTATTGTACTACAAGCTATAGAGGTTAATCGATTGATTGGTAGCCAAGTCTAGTATTACATTTCCTCACGACTCGTTCGTCCTTAGATGTTCTTCTTGCAGTGTTCATATTCTCCACACCTGTTATTTACTGTCATATTAGTAGGCATGTTTTATGTATCTTGCTAGTCCTCTAAGGACCTGATGATCTCTTCAGGTAGCTGATTGCACGGAGTTAGTTAGCTGAGCATGTGGTAGTTGACTTCATTCCGCATGATTCAGGTATTTTGTCAGTGATATTGATTTACTATCATTCTCGTGCTTTTATGATATATTCTGCTCATCAAGCTTAGCTTTATGGACTCATATTATTCTTGGAGTCTAATCGGACATATATGCTAGTGGGCTGCAGACCACGACCCATACTTGTTCATTCTTGTTTTATAATATTCTTGTGGATTGAGATGTAGTTTAGATTAGACATGATACCCATGACCTTGACAGCTTATACGTACTCGAGTCGGGACTGGAGTCCTCTCGATACGTAGCTGGCTTGCTCACGAGCTTCGCGTCCGAAAACCGGGTGCGGGTCGTGACAAGTTTTTGTGGTAGCCCATGCAGGTCAGAGCATATCGTACCGGTTACGTAACTGTACTGGTACGAGCCTGCGACCTTGACTAAACCTTAGAAATCTCAATCCACTCTGCCTTGAAAATTCTCTTAGAAGTTTTCTACCGTCTTTGAAACTTCGTATTCGTTCTCAATTATTTTTCCTTGCCTTCTTGTACCATTGATTCTCGTCTCTTTTATTTCGAGGTGACGAATGATCGTGCTGTCTAGAATCCATTAGAAATCCTTAAATTATAGTATAATATTGCGTGATTATTGAGTTTTTTTTTGTTTATAGGTTTGAGGGATTATAGATACCCGTTGGTAGAATTGTTAGCAACTAGTTAGAAGACCATAAGACTTTAGTGACCGTGTTTTGAGGAGTAGTGTGACCAAAGGTGGGTAGAAGTCCTCGAGACTTGAGAAATTAAATTTGAGGAGATTAAGGACTTTGAAATTTAAGGAATAGCTATGAATTAGAATTTCGAGGACGAAATATTTTTAAGGTAGGTAGATTATAGCCTCCTTCCAGAATTTTTGAAAATAGTTTTTATATTATTTAATTGATTTAAATAATGACTTTTAGATTTTATGAATAATTATTTTGTTAATTATTACGGTAGGTGACTTTAGCCATGGTTAAGTTTTGAAGCACCAGGTGATTAGAAATCATGGCATGGATAGTGCAAGTGACGTGCTTTGACTAGTGTTTTAGCCATGCCAAGGAAGGCCAAGTCATAGTAATGCCCTAACTAGGAAAACCAGGCTAAGTTGTAACATGACCATTTAAATAGTTTAATTATTTAATATTAATATTATTGACGTTAGGAGACCGATTGTACCAACTTAGCCCGAACTGGGCCCGAACCAAATCCAAGCCCATGTAGACATGTAGTGGGACCAAATATGGCATTGTAGACATGTTTGGTAAATGCTAATATTTGTATATATATTTTAGGAATTGGCGATTTAT
>JANAVB010042018.1:11630451-11645451 GCA_029216955.1 Iris pallida
TGAAAGTCAGGGCTGCAGACATCCAGAAGACGGCGTTCAACACGAATATGGGCAGTACGATTTTTTGGTGATGCCATTTGGTCTCACAAATTGCCAGCTGTCTTTATGAACTTGATGAATAAGACATTTTACCAGTATCTGGATAAGTTCGTCATAGTATTTACGTCGGAAGAGCACGTAGAGCACTTGCAGACAGTTTTGGAGATTCTGAGGCAGGAGAGGTTGTATGCCAAATTGTCCAAGTGCGAGTTCTTCTTAGACCGAGTGGAGTTTCTCTCGGTCATGTAGTTACTAAGAGGGGATCTCAGTGGATCCCAGGAAGATTGCTGCCGTTGAGACATGGAAGGCTCCGACGTCAGTTTCAGAGATCATGAGCTTCTTAGGTTTAGCAGGTTATTATAGAAAGTTTGTCCAGGACTTTGCTAAGATAGATGAACCCATGACGAAACTGACGCGGAAGGACGCGAGTACATCTGGTCAGAGGACTGCCAGGCAGCACTTGAGGAGCTAAAGAAGAGGCTGATGACCGCTCTAGTTCTGACATTACCTTCAGGATCTGGAGGTTTCACATATACAGCGATGCTTCAGAAAAGGGGCTAGGATGTGTCCTACAGCAGCATAGAAAAGTGATTGCTTATGCATCTAGGCAATTACGGACTCATAAACGGAACTATCCTACCCACGATCTAGAGTTAGCTGCGGTGATCTTTGCACTCAAGTTATGGAAACACTACTTACGGAGAGCGAGTGAAATCTTTACTGGCCATAAGAGCTTGAAGTATGTGTTCACGCAGAAAGAGCTGAACATGAGGCAAAGACAATGGTTGGAGTTGATGGGACTTTGACATCGATTTACAGTATCACCCCGAAAAGGCAAATGTGGTGGCGGATGCGCTGAGCAGACATCCAATGGCATGGTATCTGATGATAGATCGGCATTTGCAGAAAGATCTGGAGAAGCTCGTTATAGAGATAGTTCGGCCAGGATCAGTGATACAGATGATGGCGCTAGACATTCAGTCAGGTTTGATAGAGCAGATCAAGGAGGCACAGTCTACAGATGAGAGCCTCCGCAGACTCAGAGTCCAGGCTTTAGCTGGATTGCTAGATGACTTTACCGTAGCAGAGGATGGATCCTTGAGGCATGGCAGCCGGTTGCGTACCGAAGGGAGAGCTGATAGAGACAGTCTTGTAGGTGGCACACCGATCGCGATATTCTATTCACCCTGGTGCCAACAAGATGTACCATGACTTGTGGGAACATCTTTGGTGGCACGGATGAAGAGAGATGTATCGTATTTTATTTTGATATGCCTAGTTTGCCAGCAGGTCAAGGCGGAGCGTCAGAGGCCAGTTGGTCTATTGCAGCCATTACCCATTTTCGAGTGGAAGTGGGAACATATTACGATGGACTTCATTTCAGGGCTTCCTCGTTTCCAAGGAGGAAGGATGCCATTTGGGTCATCGTTGACAGGATGACGAAGTGTGCGCACTTCATACCCTTCAAGGTAGGGTTCTCCACCGAAAAGTTGGCGGAGCTATCATGCAACAGATAGATCGCTTACACGGTACCAGTGAGCATCGTATCAGACCGGGACAGCAGATTCACGTCCCACTACTGGAGGAGCTTACAGGAAGAGTTGGGCAGTCGGCTCAAGTTTAGTACAGCGTACCACCCATAGACAGATGGACAGTCCAAGAGGACGATTCAGACGCTAGAGGACATGCTGAGGACTTGTGTGCTAGACTTTGGCGGATCATGGGAGCCATCTGTACTTGGTAGATTTTCATACAACAACAGCTACCAAGCCAGCATCGGTATATCTACTTTCGAGGCATATATGGACGACGATGCCGTACACCGCTCTTTTAGGAAGATATTGGGGATAGAGTTATGCTTGGCCAGATGATCACGGATGCAGCAGAGAAGGTCAGGATGATCAGAGACTGACTTAGAGTCGCTCAGGGCAGGCAGAAACACTAGACCGATGCTAGTCGCAGACCGATGGAGTTCGCTGACAGAGATATGGTACTGGTGAAGATATCACCTACTAGAGGGACGATCCGGTTCGGACGAGACGGCAAGTTGAGCCCCAGATACATTGGGCCGTTCGAGATACTTGGGAGGATCGGAGAGGTAGCTTATAGGGTTGCACTTCCACCCAACCTAGCAGGAGTTCACGATGTCTTTCATGTGTCTCAGCTGAGGATATACGTTCCAGACCCCAGCCATGTGCTAGATCATTTAGAGTTGGAGATCGGACCGAGCCTTGCAGTTACTGAGCAGCCAGTAGAGATATTGGACAGGAATGAGAAGAGGGTGAGGAACAAAGTTATACCTTTGGTCCGAGTAGCTTGGAGCCGTCACTCTCCGGGGAATCTACTTGGGAGAGGAAGTCGGACATGAGGGAGAGATATCCTTACTTGTTCGACCCAACAGCCGTGAGGGAACCACCTGTTCCCGCTTGATACCTTAGAGGTTAGTCTTAATAGTAGCCTTAGTCATTTGTTTGCATTTCTTGCTATGTTAGAATGTTTGTAGAGTCTTCTATCCTTATGAATTTCGAGGACAAAATTTTCAAGGAGGAAAGATTTGTAAGCCCCTGAATATTTTGACCATTTTTTTTAAAATAAGGAATTATTTTAAATAGCATTTTAATCCTTAAATAGTTATTATAATTATTAGAAAATTTTTTAGGATTTTTAAATAATTTTTATATAATTTAGCTTAAAAATATCAACTTGTAATTTGTTAAATTATTTAATATCAATTTGTAATTTACTGAATTGTTTTTATATCAGTTTGTAATTTTTCAAATTGTTTTATATCAGTTTGCAATTTATATTTTGCAAACTGTAAAGCGTAGGGTTAGTTTGTAAAACCCCAAACTTGGGGGACCTAACTGTAAAATACCCGCCACCCCCCCCCCCCCAACGATCTCACCGACGACTGACGACCGACGACCGACCTATAATCCTAATTTTCCGTAACCCTAACCCTAATTCTACCCCATTCGACCCTATAAATAGACCCCGACCTATAACCTAACCCTAGCATCACTCCGACCACCCTAGCCACCGCCCTACCCTATTTCTTCTCCGACGCTCGCCGGAACCCTAGATCTAGGAGCGCCGCCCCTACAGGCCACGCAACTGCCTCCGATCACTGCCATATTGTTCGCCACGACGTGACAAACTCAGCGCCATTTTCCTCCGTTGACCTCGACGCCTCCTTCGCCGTGTAGCACCCTCGACGGCCACTGCCCATCGGACACATACGTGTCATCTCACCCCTCGTGTCGTTCAGTGTCTCGTGTTTGTGTCACTGGACTCGCCTAAATACGAGGAGTCCACTGATGTGCTCAGAAACGAAAAACTCGTGTCGTGTGTGTCGTACACGCCTTGGACACAGGACTCGTGTGTCTTCGTGTCCCGAACTGTCAGGACACGAAGACACAGAACCATGGGCTAATAGGTTTGGTTATTTCACAAGTTATCGGGTTTGGTTTGTTTTCCAACCCGTTATTCTATTTCACTATATAATTAACCCAGACCTAATCCTAACAGCAAGCTCGAGCTGACCTACTGGTCAGCCGAGTGGCGCTCAGACCCACCCTTGTCCCAACGGGCCGAGTTCGAGCCCCCTTTTTGTGTTCTTTTGTTTTATTTTTTATTTTTATTTGTTTATATATATATATATATATATATTTATATATATATGTATATGTATTTATATATATATATATATATATATATATATATATATATATATATATATATATATATATATATATATATATATATATATATATATATATATATATATATATATTACATATATATATATATATATATATATATATATATATATATATATATATATATATATATATATAATATATATTATATACTGTTATATATATACTAGCATATGTGGCACCTATTTTAACATTTTTTAATTAATTTAGGAAGACTAAAGGGTAGTCTTTCTAATTAATAATAATAATAATAAAATATATATATATATATATATATATAAAATATATATATATATATATATATATATATATATATATATATATATATATATATATATTTCAAATACAATTTTGTGCAAAATATTATTATGTGTAAATTTATAAGTTATTTTATTATATAATTTTATGACTTGTATATTTCACTACTTTAATATATATTATTAAAATACTTTAATATATTTTAATATATGAATTATTGTATTAATCATGGCCATTTGGTGTCCAAACCTAGCATGAGTTTTTGGGCCCAAATGTGTCTAAATACATTCAAGGTCTGTACAAGTCATATTGGACTTGATTCATGGCTTTGGTCCCGTATCTGGACTTCGGTTCAATTTCGTATATGTGGATAAAATAGTAAATAATTAATTAATTAATTTCCAAAAATTGTTACTTGATGTTTTTAAATTTTTATACATATTTTAAGTGCTGTAAAAATATGAAAAAATTTGTATCTAAATACTATGTTAATTTATCTAATTTAATATAATTTTTCCAGTATTTAAGTAGTAATTTTGGCATTTTATAAAAATAGGAAAACAGAACTCATTTTCAGAGTACTTATGTTTGCTGATTTTTAATAAATATCTATGAGGGTTTATAAATTCCAAAAAAATTAGTATAAATTTTTATAATTAATAAGTATCATTTTGGTACTTTATTTTATATATAATTGAGCTTTTTGTCTATCTTAAAAATTGTTGGAACACAGTACACAGTCTGATTTAATTATTCATTAATTACGACTTACGATGTATTGTGTGATTTTGGGATATTGTAGTATTGGACTTCACCATACCATAGTATAAAGGCCATAGAAAGTTGGTTTGGGTATTGTGTCACCCCATATTGGTCTCTTATGCTAAAGTCATCATTTGGCTAGGTGTCCAGTCAGAAAGTCGTGTCGCACCACTAGTGTTCTAGTGTTTAACTTAGTATAAAAACTAAATTTATGTATCATTCTTTACGGTGACGAGACACCAGACATCTATAGCATTTTCATCACTACTTTGCTTTGCTAGAGGCAAGTATCACTACAAACTTTATTTACAGCATATAATGAATTATGTATAAACTATGCTAAAATACCAATATCTAAACTGCAAGTCATATATCACCATGTTTCATATGCTATATACTGCTCTCAGTATCCACCATGCTTTATATTGTTCTCGTACCACTCACATATTATAAAACGGGTTAAGAGGAAACTGCTAGTAGAGTACGTGATCATGCCCCCCTTCTCCGTGTGTATTTACTGCGCACGGTAACATTCTATATGTAACTTTATCGTAGGTCTGATCCCGCGTTTATGTATGGATATACACCGATTCCGTTAGTGTACGTATGTACACTTCAGAGAAAACTTGATATGTACCACTATACATCCTATTTACCTATTGACCGATCACGTACATGCTACAGTTTTAAACTTTAAAACAAACATATGATGCCATGATAGTTTGTGATATGCCATGATCCCTACACTCATGTTCATTTCATGTTTTGTATATTTAGTTTGCTAGAAATCAATACTTACTCCCGTCCTGACAGGATAAACGTTGTAGGTATACTTATCGAGGAGGAGTTGCTATGTGATTCCTATTATGGAGTTGCCATCGAGGATCAGGCTTTACCTTACGAGAATGTACCTGGGGGAAAACTCGTCTAGTTTGTTTATTTTTTTGGGACTGTTGAGAGTAGTCATGTTTTAGACTGTATTTTGTGACTGGACCTATATCCAGTTTTACATTTTGGCCATCTATTTGGAACATATTTATATACGAGATGATTTTGTGTTTGGTTATATTCTGACTCAATTTGACATATAGAACTGTTAGCACACTTTGGCCTTATCTTATTTGTCTTTAGAACAGCTTACTACGCTTTATTTCAAGCGTAGGCTGGACATGACTCGGCCCGGCCCAACAATTTGGGTATCGGATCGTGACAGGGACTTACCTACAAGGTAGAGAGAGTTTACTTTATACTAAGGTATTAGATACTAAGGTATTGTCTATCTAATATTTTAGGGTGGATGGTTAGAGGCTAGATATTTAAGGTATTAGTATTAGAGGTTAAGGTATTAGTTTCCAACCAAGGTAATGTATTTACCTACTAGGTAAAGGGGACTTACCTATAAGGTAGAGAGAGTTTACTTTATACTAAGGTATTAGATACTAAGATATTGTCTATCTAATATTTTAGGGTGGATGGTTAGAGGCTAGATATTTAAGGTATTAGTATTAGAGGTTAAGGTATTAGTTTCCAACCAATGTAATGGTTTACCTTACCTTAAGGTAATGAGTTTACCTTATTATAAGGTAAGGTATTGGGTTTACCTAGGTAATTAAGGTTAGATATCTAAGTTATTGGTTAGCTAGTAGCTTAGGATAGATATTAGATATCTAAGATTGGTATCTTGGTAGTTAAGGTATTTATACATAGACTAAGGTATTGGATTTACAACTAAGGTATTGGTATTAGGATATCAATAGGGCTAAGGTATATGGTATCTTAGGGTAAGATATAGGTTGGTATCTTACTAGTATCTAGTATCTACGTCAGTGCCTTAGGATGTAGATGAGTGGGTATCCTAAGATACAAATCAGTATCTTAGAGGATAAATTAGTAGGCTAAGGTATAATATCTAAGGTATTGACAAGGTAATGGGGATTACCTATAGTCTAAGGGTAAGGTATTGGTAGGATATTGAGATAGATGGTTAGATACTAGTCTAAAATATTAGTAGGATCTATTAGCCTAGGTTAGTGAGTTAATCTACTAACCTAAGGCAATATATATTACTAAGGTAAGGGTATTACCTAGTATCTAAGGTATTGGATTATCTTGGTAGGTAATGGTTAGACTTGGGAGGTAATTGTTAGACTTGGGTTATCTTGGTAGGAATGGTTAGAAGTGGGTTATCTTGGTAGGTAATGGTTAGAAGTCGGTTATTGTCACGACCCGTTACCCAAATTGTTGGACCGGGCCGAGCCATGTCCAGCCTACGCTTGGTAAAAGCGTAGTAAGTTGTTCTAAGAGTTTGTATATGAATGATAGTAAGTGTGCTAACATTAATCCAAATAAAATTTTATCACAACACAGCTTCTATTAACGAAAGTAAACAAGTGTTAAAAGTTATTACACTTCAAATGTATGAGACTTGAGGCAAAGTCAAGTATCCAAATATAAGTTCAAAACAAAGTCTAAGTCTCAAAACACATGAAAGATATCTAAGCAAGGTTCTCCGCTGGGACCTCTTCTAGAGCTAAGGCCAGGTCCTCAAAAGCTGTACCATAGTAGGTGTCACATAGCATTTTTTCCTCGAAAAGTACACCTACAACGTTATCCTGTCAGAACGGGAGCAAGTACTTGTACTACAAACATATAATACTGATCATGACATGGTAAGAGATGAAATGACTGTAATCCTGACATGGCACAATCTATCATGTAAAATCACAGCTATCATGGCAAGGATGCATTTGTCATAGCGACACATACATATATATAGTTTAAAACTGGAGCAGGTACGTGATCGTCAATAGGTGTACAATGTACTATGACACATGTAAATAAAATGTACATACGTACAAGTGTACAAGCATAGGTGTACATCCGTACAGAAATGTGGGGTAATGGCCTACGACAAGGTATGCATATAAAATACGACCTTGCTCGGTACATACGTACGGGAGAAGGGGGCATGATCACATACTCAACTATCAGTTTCTCCCATGTCCCAGTAACCACCATGTGAGATATGTAAAAGCTCTTCTAAGCATGTGAAGATATTGAGAATCCGTATAAAACATGTAATGATATGACTTTGCAGTTTCCATAAAGCAGTATTCTAACATGATTCATTTACAGTTTATTGTCATATACAGTAAATAAGTTTGTAGGGGTACTTGCCTCGAGCAAAGCAAGAATAAGAATATGAAGGTACAGATATCCGGTGTCCTGTCAAAATGATATACAAACTCAGCCTCTAAGTTATGATTAAGATTACACTAGTGTTGTGATACGGCTCCTAATAGGACACTAGCTAGGTGAAGCTCTAGTAGTCCAAAGTGAGGTGTTACAACATCTAGACTAACAAGTAGGTCTCTACACTAAGGTAGGGTAAGGTCCCGATAATAAAATATCCCAAAAACACACAAAAACACACAAGTCAATATTAATTAATTAATTAATTAGACTGTACATTGTGTTCTAATAATTATTAAGATGGTTATACAGTCCTATTTTATATGAAATAATATACCAAATTGATCCTTGTTAATTATAGTAATTTAATATAAATTTTCTGGAATTTATAATCCAGTGTAAGTATTTACTAAAAATTAGAATATAAGTGTACATTGAAAATGAGTTCTGGTTTACTATTTTTAAACAGTGTCAAAACAGTAAATTAAATCATGAAAAAATTATATTAAATTATATTAATTAACATAATATTTTATAGTAATTTTTTTCGAATTTATTCAGCATTAAAAGTTGTCTGAAAATTCAAATTTCATAAATCACAGATTCTGAAATTAAATAAATAATTATTTAATGTATTTGTCCGCATATTTAAAATTGAACCGAAGTCCAAATACGGGACCCGAAGCCATGAATCAAGTCCAATATGACTTGACTAGACCCCGAATATGTGTAGGCTCACCTAAGTCCGATCAACCCATGCTAGGCTTGGACTTAGAGAGGTCGTTTGCACAAAGTACGTAAAATCGTCAATAAATACGGAATTTAAATACATATAATTTAAAGGAATTTAAATTACAGAAATTGAAAGCGTACATATTACAGTATAGGTACTGTATTTATAAAATATATATTACAGTATAGGCACTGTATTTATTTACATATCACAGTATATGCACTGTATTTATAATGACATAATTTAAATGACATAATTAAATGACAGTATTTAAAATACATATTACAGTATAGGCACTGTATTTATAAAGACATAATTTAAATGACATAATTAAATGATATAATTTAAAATACATATTACAGTATAGACACTGTATTTATAAAGTACGTATTTAAATATTACAGTATAGGCATTGTATTTATATTGACATGAATTTAAATGACGTAAATTAAATGACTGAATTAAATGACATAATTTAAATGACATAATGTAAATGCAAGATTTAAAATATAAATATAAACTAATATGATGTGTTTATCAAAAACACAAAAGAAAATTAATTACAACATTACTATTATGATGTGTTTATCAAAAACACAAAAGAAAATTAATTACAACATTACTATTATTTTATCACATTATATATATATATATATATATATATATATATATATATATATATATATATATATATATATATATATATATATATATATATATGTATAATATATATATAATATATGTATATATATGTATATGTATAATATATATATATATATGTATATGTATAAACTCGGGCTAGTGTTAAAGGGGGGCGCTCGTTTAACTTATGCTGAGTCCCATAGCGGGTTCGGTTGACAGCGGGTTGGAAATCCGACCCGCTGTAAGTCATCACCTTCGTGTCCACGCGTGTGTGGACACTCCGAAACATGTCCAGAGCTCGTGTCGGGCTATTAAGACACGAAAACTTATGTCGAAGCATACCAATGTGCTCGTCACAAGATTCTCGACACGATGGTGTCAAGCACGTGTCACCAGGACGCAAAAACTCGCCGTGTCCGAGCTAGGGCATCGTGTATCTCGGCGTGTAGGCCTCGAGATGGGTCGAGAGTGGGGGCAATTGATTCGTCTTATCGAGACGAACACGTCCGTGCTAACCAAGTGTAGAAAAAATGCACGAACCGAAGTCCGACCTACCTCGTCGGTCGGGCGGACTACGGCGGCGGCGGTACGGTGGTCGTGGTCGCTGTCTATCGTCGGGAAACAGTGGAGCTCACTCTCCTCTTCAATTTGGCACTGGATGCGGGTCTCCTCGTGCTTTGGTTGCTGAGATAGGGGGGTCGCCGGAGTTGATCGCCGGCGGCGAGCTCGTATCAGACAGAGTATCAGGGAATTATTTTTAAAATATTAATTTTGAGGATTTAATATCAATAATTAAATTTGATAGAAATTAGGATTTTTTACATTAGGGTGTGTGCCTATTTATAGAAAAATATAATTAGGGCAAACTAACCATGGTTAATTACTAACTTGGTCCAAGGGTTAGATTTTTACCGTTTTGCCAAAATGGGAAGAAATGCAGTTTTTACGGTAGCAGTTATTTAATTACAAAAAATTCAAATAACATCCAAACGACTCCAAACAAATCGCAGAAAAATTCTAAAATTAATAGAAAAATATTTAGAACCTAATAGAATCAATTTGGGGCAAATTTAGAATTATTTTTCATTTATTAAATTTTTTGAAAATAAGGGTTACAAATCTACCCTTCTTAAAGAAATTTCGTCTTCGAAATTTAAGGTTTGACAGGGGCTCAAAACACGATAGTGAGTTTAGGCAAATATCTTATGCCCGATCAAAGAACAATGACTAGATGTGATTAAGATAATCAAAATTGTTTAGTTACGATGAAGTTAGAATCAGGCCTAAGTATAGAATGGTCAATAGGATAGGCACGATCTAATATAGGGACGATGCGATTAGACATAATTTAAGAATAATCAAATGTTTGGCACGATTAAGTACTAGAATCACGATCGTGGGGATGGCTAAGTCAAATCATGGTTAGCACGAAACTAGTCATTATTAAGAATTTAAATCGAATGTTTAGGTACGAGTGATAATGGTATCTAGATCCAAACATGATCATAATCGAAATTTTGACACAATCAAAGATAAGGTTAATCTATCCTTGGTCAAACCGTAATTAGGCATGATGAGGAATATAATCGTAGTCCAAGCATGAACAACATGTTGATAGAGATCTAGGTCACGATGGGATTTAAATCAATTAAGTACGATCATGGATTAAGAATATTGGTCTGATAAAGGAGATGACAAAAGTTGAATGGTCGCGATCAAAGGGATTTAGTAATTAGCGATATTGGAATTTAAAGAATGATTTAAGGATAGGGAAAATTAAATTCCTTCTATTATGATAGAGAAATCAAAAGGCAAGATTTCATAGGGAAGTCAAGATAATCATCTCACTCTGCTACTACCGAGTTTATCTGATCATCATTTGCCAATCATACATTTATCTCACAAGTCCAAATATGAAAATCAAACCCTTATATGACTACTACCAAAAATCATAACCTTCAGTCATGAAGATTGAACCCTGCCATAATACTATAGACTTGACCTGTATTCCAAGGTTACTAACCCATAAAGTTGTTCTTGTTAGAGCTTCTTAAAATTTTCTACCCTCCTTAATTTTGCAGTTCATTCTCCATTTAGTCATCCTGAAGTCGAAATTCCTTCGTCTTGCCTTTAACCTAGATCCGAAATTCTTGAATCAAGGATCATAAATCCTTAATCGTTATTCTAATTGATACTCTTGTATTGCTCAAGTCTAACGTCACTATTGCCATAAAATTTTTATCCTTTATTATAAAATCAGTTCACAATCCTTTCAATTTACACATTTAATCATTATCCTCATTAAATTCAGAATTCTTACAAAAATCTCTAAGGGTTCCTTTAACTCAATAAAGTAGTGTTCTCCCTGTTTCTATTCATTCTCTTACCAATCGTTGTTCAATTTTGTATCATCACAACATGCGGTTAAAGTCTCTTCCCTATTATTTTAAATTCCTAAATTGGTATCATAACCTCAAAATGAAATATCTCGAGAATTATTAATCCTAAAATTATCCAAGTTCTCAAAAATATTTTGACCTTGAATATCCATGTCAGTTCTAAAATACATATACGAAATATTAGTGTTCTAACCATTAATGTATATTCTACTGCTCTTTCATTCGAAATTCTTCTATGTTCTTTCCAAATAGTTCATCCTCAAAATAATTCTCTAGTGTAATCATTTCTAAGCCGATACTATTGATCTCTTCATGTTTCTAATTTCAGTTATAGCTTTCTTCCATAATTTTATCTGAATATCCAATATTTTATATTCCCACCAAGATTACCATATGATAATAACTTACATCCTTTTCGAGCTAGATGATTTACGATACTCTTTTTTTTGTATTTTCCAAGTGAAGAAATACGAAAATTCAAAAAGATTTCAAAGTATAACTAACTGAAGTAGATACGAGATAATTGAGATGGAATTAGGACAGGGTTAATTAAGACAAAGAAATAATGATAAGACAAAAGAAATAATAATAGAAATTTGTTCTTGATTATTTGGTCACAATGAAGTAAACTGATTTAAGATATGATCTGATAACCACACACGTCTTCCTGAAATCATGTTGCCAGAATTTTACCACGCCAGTAAGCATAGATGCAATAAACGATGGAGTCATAACTAAAGTATACACCCTATAATCATGTTATCTAGAATTCTCACCACGCCAACCGGTATGGCTGCAAAAAAATCTAAATTTCATGACTAGGATAAGTATATCCAAAATAGACTCTATTGTAGAAGCATGAAAATAATAAAGAAAGATCCATGCGGCCAGAGAGCCCCATGCGGCTCAGAGAGTTCATGCGGCTCAAGTATCTATGCGGCTCGAGCGTTTATGCGGCTCAAACAAGTTCTATGCGGCTCAGAGAGGAGCCACGTGGCCTACAAACAGCTCTTCCGATTGTCCTTTACTACATTAAAGGCCTTGACGGCTGACAGCTCTGACAAGGCGACAGTTCTGACACAAAGATATCATTATGACTCCCTCATAATGACGGACTCCTAGGGAAGCGAAGAAAATCTCTGACACGATCCCCCGAGGTTCAGAAACTGTCATACGGCCTTGACACGTGGACAGTCGTATGCGGCTCAAGTAGAGACCATCCCATGCGGCCCAAGCGGAGGCTCCCCCATGCGGCCCAAGCGGAGGCTCCCCTATACGGCTCATGAAGACTAGCCCGTTGCGGTTCACTAAGACTATCTTCATGCGGCTCACGAAGACTAGCCCCATGCGGCTCACGAGGACTATCTCTGTGTGGTTCACGAAGAAGGCACCCATCATGCGGTCACCTACACTCATGTGGGTCAGATCGTTACCATGCGGTCCAAATGTTCAGGGGGCCACTCTCAGGCAGCCTTGACACGTGGCCAGCCTTATGCGGCCCAATGAAGAGCAACTTTCCTGCGGCTCAAATTTCTGCTGTGGCTTGCGGTTACGACACGTGGCATGATAGCAGGACACGTGGCATCAAATTGATCAAAATCCCTCAACAAATCCAAATAAAATATTGGGATCAAATCAGATCATTTGCAAATAAGTAAATTAATGACACGTATCGAGAAATCCGAGGTTGGCATGACAAATCAGGAGAATTTATGTCAATCAGCATTAATTACCCACAAAAAATTTGATGCAATCACATTTATTGCTCAAATCTCGATGAACGGCCCAGATCCAGTGATCCTTAGCCGCCGAATTTCAAGAATGGGCAATCATTGCAAACCCTAATGAAGCCCCCCCACTCTTATAAATAGCAGGGTATCATTCCCTTGCAAAAACACACAGAGAGATACGGATACATACAGAGAGAGAAGTCATACAGAGAGAAAAGGAGAGAGACATAGAGAGCCAGAGAGCCAGAGCTTGAAAGGAGAGCATTTCTTCATCAACGCCAAGCAGTTCTTCTACAGAGCCAAGGCTGCACCCGATCGTCCAAGGAGTAAGGCAGAGCTGTCGTCGCTTTTCCGAGCCTCTACCGTCATCCCCCAGAATCTAAAATAAACAATTGTACTTAGATTGTTGTACCTAGGTTTTCGTCCCTAGGCTTTCTTTGTACAAGCGAGTTTGTATTGTGAAGTAAAAGTCCAATCCTCCGATAATTGTTCTGTTCTTTTATATTTCATGGCAAACATCTATGTTTTTGTCATACCAGCTAATATGGCTGTGATAAATTATAAACTCCATAATTAAAGCAGACATTTACCGTTCTCACTGTCATCATCAAATATGTTATCAGAATACACCTTAACTCAATCCATAAAAATTATCTTGATGCAAAATCAAAAGTCAATAACGAATATCAGGAATCAAATTCAACAACGAATTAAGGAAAGTAAATGGAAACAAGCGAAAACATATTTTGAGGTAAGATTTAGAGTAAGATACTCAGGGGTCATCCCAAGGGTACTATCTTGGTCTAAATTGACCCATTTAATTATAAATAAAAGACTAATTATATTTAACGATCCTATGCTGTGATGAGTTTTCCCTATGTTGCAATCCTAGTAATCCTCTAGGTGTTCTAAATGTTATCCCTAGTGTTATCAAGTTGTCCTAAGATCCTAACTGCAGGCTTGCTTGGTACAATAACGTAACCAAACAACTTTAGTCTCGACCTGCATGGGCCACCACTAAAAATATGTCACGATCTGTTACCCAAATTGTTGGGCCGGGCCGAGCCATGTCCAGCCTACGCTTGGTAAAAGCGTAGTAAGCTGTTCTAAGAGCTTATATATGAATGATACTAAGTGTGCTAACATTAAGCCAAATAAGATTTTATCACAACACAGCTTCTATTAACGAAAGTAAACAAGTGTTAAAAGTTATTACACTTCAAATGTATGAGACTGGAGACAAAGTCGAGTATCCAAATATAAGTTTAAAACAAAGTCTGAGTCTCAAAACACATGAAAGATATCTAAGCAAGGTTCCCCGCTGAGACCTCTTCTAGAGCTAAGGCCAGGTCCTCAAAAGCTGTACCATAGTAGGTGTCACATAGCATTTCCTCCTCGAAAAGTACACCTATAACGTTATCCTGTCAGGACGGGAGCAAGTACTTATATTACAAACATATAATACTGATCATGATATGGTAAGAGATGAAATGACTGTAATCCTGACATGACACAATCTATTATGT